>JAODUP010000834.1:0-20000 GCA_025642065.1 Paralvinella palmiformis
GCTTAACGAAATTGTTACTGGTGTATTATAATAGATTAGACAACAAGACGACGAGTTATAGACATTGTATAATGGATACTGTATAGTAAAGGCTTAACGTAATGTTACTGGTGTATTATAATAGATTAGACAACAAGACGACGAGTTATAGACATTGTATAATGGATACTGTATAGTAAAGGCTTAACGTAATGTTACTGATGTATTATAATAGATTAGACAACAAGACGACGAGTTATAGACATTGTATAATGGATACTGTATAGTAAAGGCTTAACGTAATGTTACTGGTGTATTATAATAGATTAGACAACAAGACGACGAGTTATAGACATTGTATAATGGATACTGTATAGTAAAGGCTTAACGTAATGTTACTGATGTATTATAATAGATTAGACAACAAGACGAGAGTTATAGACATTGTATAATGGACTGTATAGTAAAGGCTTAACGTAATGTTACTGGTGTATTATAATAGATTAGACAACAAGACAATTATAGACATTGTATAATGGATACTGTATAGTAAAGGCTTAACGTAATGTTACTGGTGTATTATAATAGATTAGACAACAAGACGACGAGTTATAGACATTGTATAATGGATACTGTATAGTAAAGGCTTAACGTAATGTTACTGTGTATTATAATAGATTAGACAACAAGACGACGAGTTATAGACATTGTATAATGGATACTGTATAGTAAAGGCTTAACGTAATGTTACTGGTGTATTATAATAGATTAGACAACAAGACGACGAGTTATAGACATTGTATAATGGATACTGTATAGTAAAGGCTTAACGTAATGTTACTGGTGTATTATAATAGATTAGACAACAAGACGACGAGTTATAGACATTGTATAATGGATACTGTATAGTAAATTAACGTAATGTTACTGGTGTATTATAATAGATTAGACAACAAGACGACGAGTTATAGACATTGTATAATGATACTGTATATAAAGGTTATAGTAATGTTATATGTATTATAATATATATATAAAATATAATATATATAAATTTATAATATATTATATAAATATATTATATATATATAAAAAAATTTAAATTTATATATTTATATTATATATATATTAATATTATATTATATATATATATATATATATATATATATATATATATATATATATATATATATATATATATATATATATATATATATATTAATATAATGCTACGACATAGTTATGAATGAATAGCTGAAACATTTATTTGAAAAGGTTGTGTGAACAAACTCATATCTAATAATTCCAAGTATTAATTAATAATTGGTCATGTGAGTTTTAAACTTTGTCATATAATTGCATCCTATTTTCTGCCATAACCATTAGAGCGTGTTTTCCACAGTTAAGATGAAATCATGATGATAATGTTGGTGAATAATGGTGGTATGATTATGATGATGATAATGATGATGCTGATGATTATGATGCTGATGATTATGATGATGATGATGATGTATAGATGGGTGGACTCTTGAAACGCATGGTAGCCCATCGATTACACAAACAGTTCCAAGTCTAATAACAGCTGTTACCGTGAAGCGTAAAGGGCTAAAACGGATCGATACGGTATCGATAATTTAAAACGACCAGATGTTGGTCAAATGAATACAGATTCACACACACACACACACACCACACACACAGAGAGAGAGAGAGAGAGAGAGAGAGATAGAATGAGTGAGTGAGTGAGAGAGTGAGAGACAGGGAGAGAGAGAGAGAGATAGCGACGAATAGACATAAGGATATAGACGGTCTCACCAGTGTATACGATCGGTTTTAATGCCACAAGAACAACCAAATATTAAGTGCAGATAATCAGAAAGAACGTAGTTTAGACGCCGCCATGGCGAACAAAAACAAGCCGGCATCAAACTGTACGGTAACTGGATAATTACAGGTAATCAGACGATAACCGAGTTATAACTAGGTATTGCAACAACCGAACTATATACATTTATCGTCGAATGATTCCGCAAACCATCCAGAACTATGCTTTATTTGGGATGTGACGTGTGTTGTTGATTCACCATCAGCTAACTCATTATAACAGGTGTTAGCTACTCTACAGGTACCGGATAAGTAATGTATCATTGAACTGAGATGGAGATGACTGTGACAATTTGGAGGACGAACGTAGATAATATCAAATGGCTGTTTGTCATCACATTGTTGTGTTTGACAAAGGTCTGTCACGGTCAGCCGCAGTTGTTTAGCAATAATTGTGAACAGATAACGAGCAATGGAGTAAAGGAATATTTTATTTGCGCCGAGGATCCGATCTCACTGACCTCTGCCAGATACAGATATAACCTTACCGTGGATCCCGAGTCGTACACGTGCGGCGCCACCAGCCAACAGTACTGTACACTGGTGAGTATAATGGATTTTTCTCTCTCTCCATGATGTATGTGCCTGGATCTGTGTGTGGGGGTTCTCATTATGGCATTCCATGAGTGATATCTCATTGTAACACCAATTTGGAGACAACGCCCTCTCGCATAATAATAATAATAATATATTATTATTATATATATTATTATTATCTCGCACCCTAATAATTTGTAGATATCAAAAACATTTTACGAAAATACACCTGTATCATATAAAATGGTTGTTTCCAGCCTAGTTCGAGAAAGTGCATATGGTACCGTTTCCCATGTGATATGGACTTATCCCAGCTCTCGTCCTACTATCAATGGTCGATTAGAAATAATGATATGTGCATATCATCTCACTTTATTTTCGCACTCTCTCTCGGTTTCTCTCTCTCTCTCTCTCTCTCTCTCTCTCTCTCTCTCTCTCTCTCTCTCTCTCTGTGTGTGTGTGTGTGTGTGTGTGTGTGTGTGTGTGTGTGTGTGTGTGTGACCACTTCCACACTTTTGCACATTGCTATTTGTGCTGTGACATCCAGTTACTAGTTTCGTATTTCTTCCCAGGAATTACCGCCAGTATGCGACTTGTGCGACCAGAGTCAGCCGGATAAATCCCACGATCCAGAACTGATGGTCGACATGAAGAACAACCAGTCAAACACGGACACCTGGTGGCAGTCTATAACCTGGGCCATGACCTGGAGAAAGCCACTCTCCGTCAACATCACGCTCTCGTTCGATCACGTCTACGAGCTCCAGAACGTGATAAAGATCCGCTTCAAATCCGGACGACCGCAGAAGATGACGCTGCTGAAGTCTGTGGATTTCGGCCAAACCTGGACGCCTCTACAGTACTACCAGAAGAACTGTGACGACAGGTACGCGGCTGGCGTACCGGATAACGTCACGGCGAGCGACCCGAAGGCTGTCATCTGTACAAGTCGGTACTCGGAAGATGCTCCTTACGTCAATGGTGTCGTGGAGTTCGACGTGACGAACGACCGATTTAGGCTCTATCTGGGCGATAATTTGGCCAATTACGCGGCGCTCTACCAGGTGTTTAACAGTACCAACCTCGGGGAGTTCCTGTCGTTCACGGATCTTAGACTCCAACTGGTGGAGCCCTCTACCGCCGGAAAGTCGGAGCGTGATCCAGTTAGTCTGATATCGTTTTATTACGCCATATCTTCCATCACCATTCAAGCCAGGTCAGTCATTAATATATATATATATATATATATATATATATATATATATATATATATTGTATACGTGCGTGCGTGCGTACGTGTGTGCCCAAGTGGGGGCGTATGTTTCATTCTTTTTGGGATCAAAGTTGTTGGGGGGGGGAGGGTGTAGGGGTCACAAATACAATCTTTATTATTGTATGCTAGCTACTGGCGTCGAACCCATTTTCTTTACTGGGCATTTTCTTTCTCATTTTAAGTAAAATATTAGTTCGAGTAATAGAATCATTTAGAGGCTAATTTCATAAATGAATTTAAGGTAATCACACAAAAACACGTCCAGATTAAACGTTAATAAAGCCAGATGTAAACAGGAATACGTCAACAACTGGATAAACGGATTAGACATATGAGGCTATGATGTTGTTATCGGTTTGAATGACAGACTGTCGGTGATGCGTGTTAGATGACTGATGTTTTAGCGCCACCTTTGTGCACGTGGTAGGCTAAATGGGCCGAGCGACCTTAGAATGTAATGAAGCGAAGTGAAAGACGAAACACCCTTCAGATATGATCACGCCCAGGTTCGAACTCAGGTGATGGTGATCCGTGACCCAACACGCTACCAGTTAGACCACGGATGCGCCGGTGATGCGTGTTGGAGGCGTTAGCGATGTTAAAAGTGGCCAGTAAAGGAAACAGTGCGCCGTTTGTTATCGATTTACGCAGAGGTGACACATGCTAGGACACAGCTGTAAAACGGCGGTGACAGCTGGACAGATAACGAAATCGATGGGCTGAATATTAAAGGGAACAAACGGCACAATAAACTAGGAACAGTGATTTATCAGAGTAAACACGAAAACTACGTACAATTCGATTGATTGCTGGAACATATTTAAAGGATCCACGAAGGGGTATGCACGAAGATGTTATAATAGCCAATATAAACATAAAGCGGGGATATATATATATATATATATATATATATATATATAATTCAATGCCTAAATATCAATTTGTGCTTTAAAAGGTCTTGGAATGATACAATATTATAACACAAGCATCTGTAGTCATTGAAATTGCTTTGCTCTGTATTAGGGTGAATATTTGTACACACACACGTGTGTGTGTGTGTGTGTGTGTAGTTTATAAATATTTTTAGGCAGTTGGCATTTAATCATAAACGGCAGAGATTTGCCCAGACAAAATAACACTCAATGGCATAAATATTATATATATATATATATATATATATATATATATATATATATATATATATATATTATATATTATTTGTTGCTTAATTCATTTAACCTTCATGCTAGCAGCTGCAGTCAACAGTTAAACGGGGGAACTAAGTGCAACTGTGAGCATAACACAGATGGTGATAACTGTGAGAGATGTTTACCTTTATATAACAACAAACCTTGGAAACCGGGCTTCTATACACCATACCCGAGAGGGACTGCCAATCCTTGTGAAAGTAAGACAAACCACGTGACGCGGTTGTTTTTCAGCTTTATATATATATATGTATGTTCCCTTCATGTTTATCCCATATTATTGTGCATCTGGCTTCTTATCGTCGAAATTTGTTTATAGTTCAATAATAATTGACCACGTTAAATGGCACTGCCGTCTCCACTGAATTGATTAAAATAAAGGGGGATGTCAGACACCATGAGGACGTAATTAATACACTCTAGCAGTGACTAGCCTCAGGGTATTTCGGTTCCATCTTTCCGTACTGCTCTCCTATGAGTGGTGGGGGAGGAGGTTTTAACAACCACTCAATAAAAGGGACAACAATGGAAATAAGTGCTTACGCTTTCGTTTGCTATCCCAGTTTCACGATCATAGATCATAAAACGAAAGAAAATTAATCAATAAATAATAATAATAATAATTCGGGATAAATACATCAGGTAACTAGTTGTCTCTTGACTTTTTTTTATAGAGTGCGAATGTTATGATCATGCTGAAAGCTGCACCTACAGTTCTGAATTTAACATAGGCGTTTGTGATGACTGCATGCACAATACAACAGGTGTGAGATGTGAAAAATGTAGAGAAGGATTCTTTCCAAATTCATCTTTGCCTCTGAACGACATCAACAGATGTACAGGTAATACAGTCTGTCATCTGTATAATATTGACATATACTGTTGAGGGATGTTCTTACAGATGACGTAAGCTACATAATGTATTGTCGGGACGGTCGTAAATTTAATTCAATCTGACATCACTCACTCACTGACTCACTCTCTCATCTCTCACTCACCCCATGCGCGCGCACACACACACACGCACGTACAAACTCAATCAATCAATCAATCAATCAATCAATCAAATAATCAGTCAATCAACATTTCCCAAAATATTTACCAAACTGACAACTAACATCACGGAATAAAGTCATCCTCAAATACGGTAATTATAACTGACTTTGTCAACAGAAATCCCTAGAAGACTTGGTTTGTTATGTTTTTTCTCCGACTATTCGTTTATTTCATAACTGGACACATGGCGCGCATTATGATCAATGTTTCATTGATTGACGAATAATATAAATCCGGTTTTATGTTTTCGACATCTTCCCTTTCGACAGCTTGTGACTGCGAGCCTATCGGTGTCGTTGCCGGCATGATGGGATGCGAACCTACGACCGGGCAATGCGCGTGCAAATCGGACGACATCGAAGGCAGACGATGCGACCTTTGTAAAGATGGAAAATATGGCCTCCTACTCAATGGCACCTGTCTAGGTAAGGAGGAGGTGGTGTCCGGGTAGAATCTGTGGACAGGTATTGGTCGACCGAAACGGTTGTATTTATTTAGAAATTAGCTTAAGCCAGCCCCGTACGTGCTTTGTTCCAGATTGTACCTGTGATCCATATGGCACCATGGGATTTAACACGGCATGCGACAAGACGACGGGACAGTGTTTATGTAAGCCGAACGTAGGTCAAAGAGCATGTGATCAGTGTAAAGATGGTTACTACAGCTTCCCGAAAGGCAGAATGACGGGAGTAAGTGGTTCATTTAGTGGTTGGTTCGTTGTTCGATATAATTATATATTTATTTACATGTCTGTCTGTCTGTCTGCCTATCTGTACGTCATTCTATCTGTCTGTCTGTCTGTCTGTCTGTCTGTCTATCTGTCTGTCTGTCTGTCTGTCTGTCTGTTTGTATTTATCTATATCTATGTATGTGTGACTAACTTAGTACACTAACTTACTTACTGATTGTTGGTATTATTATTTATATATTTTTGCATCGTATTTATCTAGCCACACATCTACTAATACGAGTACGCGCTTGTGTGCGTGTTTGTACGTGTTTGTTTGTGCGCGTGTTTGTGCGCGCGTTTTGGTCTTCATTATATCCCATCGTTATCTTTCAGGATTGCATTGACTGCCAATGTGATCCGGGCGGTTCGGTTAACCTGGTCTGCGACAAGGTTACCGGACAATGTCCGTGCAGATCCGGAATTTCCGGATTGCGGTGCGACCAACCTATCATCGGCACCTATAGTCCAGATCTGGATTATTTCCGGGTACAACCACGAGGCGGTATGTGCAGCCTGGACACGGACCTACTTACGGCAGATAATCTGTTCACTGGCCGGATATTCTCTCTGTGTCAAGGATCGGACACTGTGTCATTCCAGGAAACTGACGGCACACATAAACAACCCCAAGTAGTCTGGTGAGACGTCATTGTTATGATTGAGGGTGGCTTGTGGTGATCGTCATCATCATCATCATCGTTGTTATCATCACCAACAACATTACCATCATCATCATCATCATTATCAGCGTCATTATCATCACCATCATCATCATATAATGAAAACACCAACCATAAATCATGATTTTCATGTTGCTTTATAATAGACATTCGGTTTAATTGAATTACTGTTTATGACCCGTTTGTCGTTGTTGTTGTTATCGTTGTTGTTGTTGATTAATTAATTATAAACTATTAGTCTATATTTATAGGTCGTACTTGCCGGCTCTTAGATACTCGTTGAATAGTTCCAAGCCATGGCCCTCCGTCAGTCTAACAATTACTATCCTCGGTAATTCTGGCATAGATGTGACGGGATTCCAATTCGCTGCTCCAGAAGAGACTATTGCTAGCAACTGTAATCCGGACGGATTGCTGTCTACCTTAAAGACGATTAGCATGACAAATCTGAATCCTGGTTGGTGCATAAAACTGATAATTAATGTAAACACATTTCACTCTGGTTAATGAATTTGAAAAATTATATATATATATATATATATATATATATATATAATATATATATATAACACACCGGCGCGCGCGCACACACACACACATATATATATATATATATATATATATATATATATATATATATATAACGTGGTAAGCTCGAATATCACCAGAAAGCATAATATTGGATGCCAGGTGTCGGTACAGTGTTGATTTGACAGTCAGCGATCCTGATAGAATTAATGATACACTACTGATTGATTCGATTGTCTTCGTTCCGGATCATAACAAAAGCACAGCCTTTATTGAAGCAGGTAGGTGGTCAATATGCTGATCGAAAGAAACACACACACACATACACACAAACACACAAGCTATATACAAACTGATGCTTGTTTCGCAGAAAGTGACCTACGAAGAGATCAGCTCGTCTGTGAACAGCGTCTAATTGCCTTATCAAGTCGACAAGCAGCGCTCGAAGATCCGGTCTGCGCCAAGTTTGCCTATGCTACAACCCTACAGATGGCATCGGGAGCTCTACGTAAGTCTATAGCAATGCCAATTTGGTTCACAGTGATATAGTATCACCTAAAGAGAGTGAAGAGTCCGATAAAAAACAAGATGACCAGAGCAACATTTATCGTCTGCTAACTCAGTACTATAAATAAATAAAATTTTGTTATCAGTTTGCAATCCCACGGTTCATGATACTGCACCGAAGTGTTCTACCTAGAGTCACATACTTAAAACATATGGTTGAAGAAGAATGTTTCTTACTTTATCAATAACTCGTTTAAACAGGATTTGGGTGAATATCAAAGTTTAGTACACTTACATGTATTTATTTGGCTTACAGCGTGCCAATGTGATTCACTGGGTACCATCCCTGGTACAACATGTGAGGCCAATGGTGGACAATGTCATTGTAAGCCTGGAGTCTATGGTCGACAGTGTGATATCTGTGCTCCAGGATTCTACAATAAGACAATACAAGGATGTACACGTGAGTTAAGTCATTATTGATCAAAATTCCATTAGGGAATTACTTATCTACTAATAATAGGGCATATGTGTGTGCGCGCGCGCCTGTCTCTCCCCCTCTCTCTGTATGTCTGTGTACGTGTGTGAAGGTGTGTTTGCGATGATGTGTATGAACCCGCGCGCGTACTGCGTAGACAAGCCAACCCAAAACCTGATTTCAAAAAGTACATCTGGGACGCATACCTTAAGAAACGTCACAAACCAGACACACGCAAAACAGAAGAAAATTTTCATTGGGCACTACTGGTCTCCGACATTGCGCATGCGTGGTTTATGACACAAGATACTTAAAACGCCCACCCATCAAAAACCTTTTCCCATGATCAGTATAACGCGAAGACGGATATTACCAAGCTGATGGCTGTTCTATTTCCTCTTTTGCATATTACCACGGTAACGACGCCAATATATGCCACGCATGCGCAGTGTGTCCCTACCTACCGTGTCCAGGAGATCCGTTATTTTTCCCGCCCGAGGAGACTACGGAAGCAGGGAGCGTCAACTACGGTCTGGTCGCCGTTATAACAGTCATGATAGTCATTATTGTCGTCATCGCTTTGGTCCTCTGCTTCGTAAGACGATATCGTAAAGCGGTCGTAAAGTGTTTGTCCGGCAAGAAGCCTACCGTCGCTTACATCGACACGCAAGGTATCAGCAGCGACTCGAAGGCCCCAATCGTC
The DNA here is from genome assembly GCA_025642065.1 of Paralvinella palmiformis. Classification (NCBI taxonomy): domain Eukaryota; kingdom Metazoa; phylum Annelida; class Polychaeta; order Terebellida; family Alvinellidae; genus Paralvinella; species Paralvinella palmiformis. Next base: position 9,567 of record JAODUP010000834.1, read on the forward strand.
GACAAAGACAGCCGTCCAGTGGGCTACGGGTCTGATCTCCGTCTGGAGCATGGCGAAAGGACGAAGATGGTCAACGGAAAGTTGGTCTTCGACGCCCGGCTCGATGTTCCGGATCTGATCCGACGAGAAGCCGACTTGGAGGAGGAAAGTGAACGATACCACGCTGGGCCTGTCGGTGGCATGAAGACGCGTCTACTTCCGGAAACGAACGACCACAAGACTAAGTCTGCCAATGGCAGACGACGCAAGGAAGTCTTGGATGTGAAGAATCCCGTTTTTGACGATGAATTGGAATCGGGTGGTGTTCGGCAGACTGGTCCTGATCAATCGTCGGATGTGGTTAACGCTTTCTACGACAAACTGAAAAAGATCAGCGATAACATCGGCGTCGATGGCAATCAGAAGAATCGCAACGATGAGGAAACGGATCGAAAAAACAACGACACGAACAAAAATGGAAAACTTGGCAAGACGCCACTCGATAAAACACGAATCGGCGACAACAAATTGTCAACAGAAAACCAACAACCACCATCACGAACAACTGAGATCATCGAACCGAAAGGTGAATCTGAAAAAGGAGGCGAAATAAACCCGGGCCCAGTTTCGGACGATGATTCTGCGCCCCAAATTAAAACGAACCATCCCGCTATGGCTCCAGTTTCCGGTCCAAGACACGACCGTCGGTTGCCGAATACTACCCTGGCTACTACCGGAAGAACATTAACAAATCCATCTTGTGATCCTAATGCCAAACGTGAAGCATCGACAAGACCTCGTCTGTCGAGAGACGACAAGGCCTCGCTGATAGAGAGGAAGAGTTTATTTTCCAGGTCATCGACAGACCACGATGGAGGTCATTCTGGTGGAGGTGCGCCCAAAGCGGATAATTCGATTACGGGCTCCAGGCCGCGAAACAAACTCAGCAAAACGGACAGCACAATATCCGGATACAAGCCGCGACCGAAACCGAGGAAGGTGAACCAGAGAGGCCCCGACACTCCGGTACGGAGCTCCCAACACGATCCCAGAACCAAACCTCGCCTTCGAGCAGATGGCCCGAGGAAAAAGAAAATTTCGGAACACGACAAACAAAAGGAAAGTGATAAACAACGTCATCCACGTCCACTACGCATCACTGATGGCCGAAGCAGCAAGTTGGATCCTGACAAAGTTGCCATCGTAGATCCAGATCAGTTTGGAAACGACGATGACTTTGACAGCTCTTTGGTTTAGACGTCATAATATCAAGAGGATCAGCATTCTGGACGCAATTTGCAGCAATCTTTGATATCAAAACATGATATTTACACATACTGTTCTACTGCTAAATATATCATCATCTAATAATAATATATAGTCCCGTTATTAATTTATTAATTAAGTTAAAACACTGATTAGTTGGGAGCGCGCGTGTGTGTGTGGATAAATCAGGACACCATCCAGAACAATATATTTATCTGATTATATGCTTTATGTTACTGGGAATCAAGCGATTTATATTTTGCGTTATTCTGGTTAAGTATCTTACAAAAGACAAATTCGATATATACACCTTTTAATCTCTAGGTCTTTTTCGCTTATTTACTTGTAAATAGTATTCAATTTACTATTTTTTAAGATTTTTGCTTATTATGGCACTATATTACTTCGCATGAATATTCTTCTGCAAGAATAAAATTTCTTTATTTTATGTTAGAATTTTGTTTTCGTCTAAATGTTTATTTTGCACTTTGACTTGTATATCTCGTATTAACAATCATATTATCCAGACAGCTGATGATCATATTCAAATATTTAACAGCATCTTTACTATCAAACCGTTGACATCATAACTTGCAGATGAAGAAACGTATCTCAAGAGTTCAGATATAACATAATCAAATTAAACATCTAATACGATAAAACATACAGGGTGCACCCGAGTTTTAACTGGTAGCGCGTTGGATCATAGATCACTACCACCCGTGTTCGAATCCCGGCGTGGGCATATCTGAAGGTGTTTCATCTTTGACTTCGCTTCATTACCTTCGGAGGTCGCTCGGCCCATTTAGCCTATCATGTGCACAAAAGTGACCGTAAAACATCAATCATCATCGTCATCATCATCTGATAAAAGATACAACTTTATTCTAATGTGATGTTGTTATTTTTGTGTTTAGTTTTATCATCGGAAGGATTTTTTGGGGTCTTTATATATTATTAAATATAATTACATATGCATATATTTATATTAGGAAGCATTTGTTTACATATATGGTGTACTGTGTATGCATATATTAAATTTTGTACTATATAAAAATCAATAGTCACATATATGTGTTTCATTGTGTTATATAATAATAGGGCTGATGTATTTTGTTTCGCTGTATTTTTCTGATAGTTTTCTTTATTTCGACATCTTGTCTGGTTTTTTTTTCATCATTTGGCGGAATCTCGTTAATAACGTTATGCAAATTAAGAGCTCACCCGCGATACTGTATGCAAAATTGTTGATGATACGTGATCATGGCCGACAGTTCAACATATAACAATAACCCGCCTGGGGATGAAACATAAATATTCAAACTAATATTAATATTCGACAGTTATAGACCATATAGTCTACTAATAAAACACAATAATATATATATATATATATATATATATATATAATTCTTATAGAACAATTATTTTGTCTTATTAGTAGACTATATGGTCTATAACTGTCGAATATTTATTTGTATTTAACATTCCCCCATATATATATATATATATATATATATATATATATATATATATATATTTATACATATACCAAAACCAGCCAAAATAGAACATCGATATTTTTATCCCATTCAAGTTACAAACAGACAACCATTTCCTGTTATATCGCTGTTATTTATACAATGAATTGATCTCCGTCCAAATTAGCCTGCAACTGTAACCAGAATGGCTCCAGGAACCTGGTCTGTGATTACAACAATGGACAGTGTCCGTGTCGGACAAATGTAGCAACATATAGCGAGCAGAACGTTCTCGGCATAGATAACGACCTCCAATGTCGATCGTGCATCGTCAACTATTACGGTCACGGGACAGGAAATGGCTGTCTGCCATGTGGTTGTGACGTCAGAGGGACTAACAGCTCGCAGTGTAACGACACCGGCCAGTGTGAGTGTAAGCCGACGGTTGGTGGGGCTAAATGTGACGTCTGCCAAGATGGATATTATCAATTTACACCAGATGGATGCAGGTAAGAATAAAAACAACAATTAAACAACTTTTATTGTGCCATTATCCTCGAAAAGAATCGAGCTCAGTGACGCACCTAGTACACGGGCTGGGTAAACTCATAATCCAGGTACGATGCAAAATGTGTATCCAAATGAAGGTTGAAATCACCAAGGATGCAAAATTTACTTACTCTGAACTGTTTTTATCGTAAAAACATCTTATTTATTAATCATTTTAAATTAATCAACTTTACAACTCTGTCGTTTCTAATAGAGCAGGGAAATATATATATCTGATGAACGGCGTTAATTCTGTCGCTGTGTAATTATCATTGATATCATGATCCCATTTATGTGTCATCTTTTATCTTCTAGTCTGTGTAACTGTAGTGAAGCCGGCTCGCGAGGTGTACAATGCGACACCAATACTGGTCAGTGTACGTGTAAACAAAATGTAAACGGTCTTAAGTGTGATTCGTGTGTAGTCGGAAGCTTCAATCTGGATATGTCAAATCCGGAAGGATGTCAGAGATGCTTCTGCTACACACACGGTATAGAATGCCAATCAGCTCCCGGATACAGCGCCAGAATCCTACTTGCTTTGGAAACCGAGTGAGTAAAGCATAAGACCATGATATATTTAGTATATGTGTATGTAGGGGTATACTGTAATTATATATATATATATATATATATATATATATATATATATATATAGGGGGGGAGGGAGGCGGGGGCTGTGTGCGCGCGCGCATGTGACTGTGTGTGTCCAACATTCACCAATAAATACTCTTACATTATACAGGATACAGACCTGGACGATGATTGACCCGTTCGGTTCATCGGTGACGTCACACTACTCAGCTCCGGACCGGTTTCTAGGCAACAAATTGACGTCATACGGCACAAACATAACATTCAAGGCGAGAACTCGAGGCGGTGAATTTGTAGATTTCTCCGCAGAGAATTCTGTCATTCTAAAGGGCAACGGTAATATATATATTTATTTAAAAAAAGTTTATCATAATATTACTACCGTGACGAATTCTAGAATAACCCAAGATTCAATTTAAGGGAAACTTTTAAAATATAAATTATTATTTATCAAGAAGCTTTAGATCTTTATGACAAATTCACATAGAGCATTAGATAAAGCGTTGGGATGTTAATTTCCAGTTTGGGAATAAAATCGAATCAAGATGTTTGTGTGATGTTACCCTAGTGAGTCGTCTCTCAGTTAATATAGTCCCATGTGTGACCACAAGGTGTCGAAATTAAACAGTCATTCCCTCACTGACCGTTAAATAGCCGCTGTATTATAAAATTGAGTCTCCATTTTAATGATAACAAATGTATATTTCCGTTTTATTACGCAGGTGAACTGATTAAGTACAACAGTACCGAGGCGATGCCAGCTTTAAGTGAACCTCGTCAGTTTAATGTCAGTCTTCGTGAACGTTATTGGTTTTATGATGACATCACGTCTCCGGATTACTTACAGTTTTACAGTAAGTCAACAAATACGTGTACGTGTATTATGAAGCTTTATTTAAACCGTAACATGTCTGTATAGTGTAAATAATAAATAGTTAACTGTGATGATAAAGTTTGCAATCGCATTTAATTTTGTCAACGACAACAGTCACTCATGATCATTAATTTAGTAATTGCCTAAATTTTTCTCTCCATTACCGAAGGTCTTAGCATTAATAATTATATGACGAAACTAGTGGTGACGTCTTCATTGTTTTTAAATGTTTGTCAAACTTCGTAAACATATAAATTTTACTTTCAGAAATTCTCGCTAACCTCACTGGATTATATATAGAGAGGATCTTTCGATCGGCTATAGTGGTCAATGTGGTTGAGGTTAAGATGGTTACTACTCAATTAGCACCACTTAGTACCGTACATGTTACATCAGTGGAACAATGTACCTGTACACCAACGGCGAATGTAGATGGTAAAGGAGAATTAATAATAATAATAATTATTATTATACCAATGATTATTTATTAAATTCGATCATTTATTTTTAATATGCAATACACGTTTCTACTGTGTATAAACAGATCAAATACATAACAATCGTGTTTAAACGGACTGTATATATCATCCTGGCGAAACCTATTCCTACTGCTTATTTGTAGTCCCATTAAGGTAACCCTCCAGAAAATCATTTAATTCAATGAGGATATTTAATATATTCAATGAGGATATTTCTACAATTTATCACTCTGCTAATTGTATCGGCAATCAATTTTTGCTGCTTGTCACAGTCGTGAAAAATATCAGAGCTCTGTAATATATTCCGTCTCTCACAAATTAACGCCTTTTCCTGAAACTATACCAGCATATATATTAGCCTTCAATTGTTTATACAGATATTACTGAGTGACTGAAAAGTGATAAAACTAGAATTATTGCTTAAGTCAGTTTTTGTGCGCTTGGATTAAATCTTTTACAAAATGATTGTACTATCCGCACAAATGAAGAATCACGATGAAAGATTGGATTTATAACATGATGTTTATCTTTTTAGCCCCAAACAAACCGTTGCAGCTCTGGGAGCCTCGAACGGGCGACCCTTCGGTTACGAGTCCTACGTTCTAACTGCGCCATCACCACTAGACAATTAACGGCCCATAAAAAGATTGTTACTCATTAGTACTGAGTTAGTTATTATTCTTAGCTTAACATGTGACATTTAACACTAGTGTTACTTCTGTTTTTTAAATAAATATCTTAGGTGTCCGATTTCTGGGATGTCGGCATGGCCACATGTCTAAAAATAACAATAAATACTTACTTCTGGAAGATCGATAATGAAATCCTCAATTTACGAATATTGTCCAGATAATTCAATTAGTAACCAAAAAGCTAGTTAATGGTCACTTCATAGATAATCCAAAATTTGATCTTATTTCTAAGAGAATCGATTATGATACCAAGAACAAAGATCTACAGTTAATACACTATACAAGCCTATAGTATAGGCTATACTGGAAAGATGGATGAGGAAAAAACAAACTTACAAGGTTATCTTGAAACGGTTTATCTCGCTCGGATATAATATATTCGGATCAACTGAAGCCCCAACAAAACTAGTCAAATGTAGATCTTACAAGATGTAAATCAATAGCTCACACCTGTTACCCCCTCAGCCCGGCTCAGGCTTCTAAGTTTATTTTAAGAATAGAAAATATATTAACTTACCCGTATCGTCTGCTTTCACTATGCCGTCTTCGTTACGACAATGCTAATTACCGAAACGTGGATTATAAGTTGGGACATGCAAATTATATAATTATTTGTTTAAATTTAAATAAAACCCATACTATCGGATAATCTGGTAAAGGGAAAGAGAACATTAATATATTAAGAAAATGTTTTTAGTAAAGCTAAAAATATCAACTTTAAAGCAGTTAGCAAATATATATGATCAGATAACAAAGGGGTTGCCCCAATTTTTTATATTATTGAGCAACAACTCGTATGATCATTTTTCACGCTATTGTTTTGACTTAACTGTCCCGTTTAGTTGATAAATACTTAATACTGCGAATACATCGTTTATAGTGCGCATTCTAAAATAACACGAACACCATTTCCTTACAACATGCATTTATCGTGCTTGATTTAATTTTAGGGCTATCTTGTGAGAAGTGTGCACAAGGATACAAGCGTCCTACGGTTAACGCTAGCTCTTACGAGACATGCATATCGTGTGACTGTAACCAGAGGACTTACACAGACCCTCCAGTATGTGACGAGGATACGGGAGTATGTCTGAACTGTAAGAATGGTACTAATGGTACACAGTGTGAGACGTGCTCAGCCTTTGTACAAGACTGTACGGTGTGTACAGATACCCAATGCGGCCAGTGCATTGATGGCTACTGGGGGATGGATAACGATGGATGCAAGCGTAAGTAAAACAACTACTTCTGTTACTATTACTTCTGCTGCTGTATAATAACAAGTATTACTAATACTACTTTTAGCAACTCAAATCCTGGTAAGTGGCTTAAATTCACTAACTCACAAAACGTACCCATACTAATACAAAGATTTGGAACTACTTTCCCTTCTTACGTTGATCGGTAGAAATAAAAACTTTATGCTTTTCAAGACGTAGAAAATATCTGATGTTGTTGTCGAAGTTTTTAGCTGAACTGTTCATCCTGTGATAGTTTAAATATTGATTTATCACTGCATGCAGCCTGTGAATGCCATTCTATGGGAGCGACAAGTAGTAGCTGCGACAAGGTGACAGGACAGTGTCTGTGTAGACCTAACGTTGGGGAGCGTCAATGTGATCAGTGTATTGATAATTTCTTCCAGATGACTATTTCTGGTTGTCAAGGTAAACACATTCTGTATGATGCGCGATTAGGAGTTGGTGAGTGCGCGACTGCGTGTATGTCGTATTATTCGGCGTATGGAATGATCGTTCTTTTTCGGATCTGACCCGTGCCGGATTGCAATAATGGATAAACTTCGAATTCATGATTTTTGCAGTAAATAAGCATAACTAACTTTTTTTGCAAGATAGTGTTTCGTTACATTAAACTAAACAAAGAAACTATACAAAATGAACAAAACTATTGAAAATAAACGCAATAAAGAACTAGTCAAATAGAAAAATATGTAACAATTAGATAATTGAATAAAATCGATTCTTTCACTTGCAGTTCGTAAGCCATTTTAAAACTAATTCTTTCAGAATGTGACTCTTGTTATAATCTGGTGAAGGCCGATGTCGACCAGCTGCGTGCCATCAGAGATAATGTCACCCAGCTGATATCCGATCTACAGGCGTCTGACGACACCGCGCAGCTGGGACCATTCGGCCCCAGACTAATTGACACACAGAGTGACATGCAATGGTTGCTACTTTACGTAAGTCGATGCCTCCCGACAGGACGAGAACTCTTCGACGATTTAAATAACTGAAATATTACATCATTCGCTATTAGTGGAATTATTGAAATAAATATCAGCTGCAAAAGAAAGGAAGCTTTATTTATCCAACACGAAATGTATTGCTATCCAATAAAAAATAAAAAATAAAACGTACTATGGAGTGGATTTGTTTTATCCCCTCGATGAATCTATGTAGGTTGGTCGTGATTAGTAAGTGCCACTTTTCAAATAAATGCGTTTAGTATTCAATGGTAGATCTTCCGGAACCAATTGGTCCTGATTATGGTCGTTGTTATCCAGCTTTCCGAGGCCGAGGCAGTCCAGACGGATACGCTGTCCGAGGTGAATCGACTAAACACCACCTTAAGTCAGTTCCACGAGACCTTGTACGATCTAGACAGGAAGTTGGCTACGGTCAACAATAACGTTACTGTCGGTGCCTCTAATACAACATTGGGGACAAATATCACCGACAAGATTCACGTGGTTATGGTGGAAGCTAACATGATACTGAATGGTAAGTCGTTTATCATCTTGTTAATTATTTGATATTATAATTCTGACAGGTTTGGTGGGTTTAGTCGTACCAGTGACCAAATAAAAAGATTGTTGTAATATCCACTAGTTTAATTATATCAGTATAGTCTTATATTGCGGCACAGCTACTACTACTCCTTTGTATACAATGATATCACCCTATTGTGGTGCCACCTACCGATTTGTTGTCTAGTGTTAGCCTAATAAAGCCATGAGTTCTCAACTGGCGTTATCACTTATTAATTGTTCTACTGAATAGAACATATTGAAACAAAGATTTGCTGCGTCACTGTCCTATTAGACTGGACATCTCTGGTCTGTTGTGAATTGCTAGCGTCGCACCTTTTAATCCATATATTTATTCATACATTCGATAATTTTTCACCGAAGCGGCAAACTTCGACTTTTCACCAGGCCAACATGTCGATCGCGCGAGACTTTGAGGCACGTGATCTTGGGTTATAAGTACACGGCTAGGATAACACGGGAAAGTGTCAACATTAATTTCCAATATGGTCCCTTTTACTAAATGGCTGATATTTTATCAGCCCCAGGTCACTCACATGGAAGCAGTACACAAAGATGGGGACGAGATAACCTGAGGGTGGTCAATGCCACTATAGTTGCGTCCTTAGAGATTCTTTAATATCCCATATTTAACGTGCTAAATCAAGGAAAAGTTCTGACTGTACACACAGGATCTAACCTACGAACATTAGCACTTGGTGTAAAACATTTAGCAGCTAGACCCCCGAAATTCGCAAATTTTGTTTCTGTGCTCACTGTTTTTGCTTTTATGATAATTTACGTAGCACAGCTGGCTTGTTTGGAAACTGATTTCATCTAGTTGTGTAACTACAATTGCAGATAAGACTGGAAATACCACGCGTCAAATCGAACAGTTGTTGGCCAGCATACAGAAGGTGCAGCGTGCCATGGCAGGAGTATCCAATGACGCCATTGGTAAGCAAATCGTACCAATTTACGTGACCGAGTAGCGACGACCGAGTAACGATGAACTGACGTTTTGCAGACGCATGCGCGATTTAAACAAAACGCAATGCACATGATTTATAATCCGAAGGCGTTGCTTTAATTGGGCATTACTTATGTTTTACTTTAATAGGAGATGTTTTACGAGTGAGTGGCATGGTAAACTCCATCAAGTCGGGCAGTACAAACGCCAAATCCGTGGCTGATAAAGCTTATCTGGTAGGATTTATAACAAAAATATTATAACCGAACGCTTCTATGTACGATATAAAGCTTCTACGCATTGCTGTATTTCAATATATTGCTTTGAACGCATTGGCAGTATCTTCATCTCAATCAATCAAATTCAGTTGTGGTGACTAAGGGACAGAAAGACGATAGTCAGAAAATCTATCCGACGGAAAAGCGTTGTATCGGCTTTCATGTAAAGGTGTAACATATAAATTTGGCCATATCACGTGAAAGGTGACATCATTACGCAATTGCGTGAATATATATTCTAAGTTGCTTAAAACTTAAATTATGTTGTTATCGGTATGGAATAGAAACTTATATCCTTCCGGTTTTGGAACTCAGTTAAAGTAATAATAAAATAGATGGGTCTGTACGAAATATGCATTTTAGTCAATTCGCCTAATTGGGCATCATCCGTAATCGAAGTCTAGCTACGATTTAAAGAATATTCTCGATTTATCAACTTTCTCTACTTTATAACTTTCTCAGTAACTTGCCTATAATAATAAAATGACTTGGTTTTTCCTGT
>JAODUP010000834.1:22500-125000 GCA_025642065.1 Paralvinella palmiformis
TATTATATATATATATATATATATATATATATATATATATATACGCCATACAAATATATAATTATTGTTGTTGTTTCTATGATATCATATATATATATATATATATATATATATATATATATATAGCTGTCAGCTATCTCACATACGGTAGGTCTGTTATACTCGTCCTGTGTTTATTATTTATGTGTCACTATAGATGTACATCCTGTATCTTATACAGTCAAATCTTTCCATAATAAATACACGCTCGTCACCTTTTATTAGCTAGACGTCTATAAAGTGGCATTATATAATATGTAATAGACTAAAATTGCACGCATCACCATTTTGTTCTGCACGAAATCCTAAAATATTAAATATCATTTTATATTACGCACACAATCTTCACACCCCCCCCCCTTCTCGTCAACGTGTCACCTGTCCCATAGCAACCGTCGATGTTGTAGCTTTAATTGACGAGTCTTGTTATAAGATAAATTGACATATTACATTATAGTATTTATATTACAGCGCTCTATACTCAATTACGGGCGTTTTAATGGAACTAAACCCATTAAACATCGTGATGGCGTAGTATAAGCGTGGTAAACTAGAAAATTGAAAGGTCTTTGGTTCGAAACCACTAACAATCGCTTCTTAACTCTGCCATAATTGGGGTACCAGGTCGATTATTGGTGGGGCAATTATTGTATTTGGTACATCTAGAAATTACATATATAATAAGTATACTCCATGGGATATTTAATACGATATCACATTGTATAGATTCATCCTGAGTGTGCAAATTATGACGGTCCTTAGGGCCAATAGGAAGTCCTTAGAATGGTTAATCTTGACAACAACCCCATAATGTTGCGTGTCTGTTGTTACACTGTAACTACTCACTGTCTCCAGCTGTTGAGGTACAAGCGAACGAAGCTTTAGAGAAGGTACAAGAGATCCAGAAGTTAGGCGAACAATCGATCAACGACGGTCGACTTCTTCAGGATCAACTAGTCACTCCTCTGGAGAGAACGGAGGTCGCTCTAACCAGAGCCACGGTCGCGTCTGATATATCCGGAATAAATACGGGCGTGAGTAAAATGGAACTATTAACTTATTTTTTTCTATATTATTATGTACATGAATATGTTATCACTAATGTCCTAACTGTTAGTGTGTTTGGCCACAGACTTCTAGCACCTGGGTTCAAATTAAATCAATTCTGAAACGAAATGTCAGAAGCTGATTTATTGATTATTGATATATCTACAATACACTTAACAAACTAATCACACACGCACACACACGCACACACATTCACACACACACACACACAGAGAGAGAGAGAGAGAGAGAGAGAGAGACTATTATAATGCCAACGTGTCATTTGCAGTATCAGAGATCTGTCTGAAAACCGGTATTCTCGCTTATAGGTCAAATAGATCCCACCACACCTAACTGCATATACTAAATAACGCTATTTTAAGCGTGACTAGACGTTCATTAAATGCTGAGTATTAGCTGTTAGGTTTGAGTAAATTATAATAATATTCCATTGTGCAGTACGGCTACTTTGTTTTTAGCTTTACGCATTCAGCTGCTACTATATGATCCGTCCCATAGGCTGATATGGTTTATATATATATATATATATATATATATATATATATATATATATGGAGGTATTAAAGTTTTATGGAGGTATGAAGGTTTTAAAAGATGCTCAGAGTCAGGGCCACCATTATATACATTTCCACACACACACACACACGCGCACGCACGCACGCACACACACACACGCACACACACACACAATCAACAACATAAAAGGTTACTCTGTCGTTTGTCACCACATAATAATAATAATAACAATAATAATAATAATAATAATGGCTCGCGCAATTATATTTAATCTATGTGCCATATAAAAAAATATATATTTTAATATTTTGTTAAGAAAACAAATGTGATCTTTCTTGGATTTAATCATAAATCTGCTACTTTTAATGTCATCAGTTAGTTTATTCTACAGTTTCAGGACTTTCCTCATTTTAGTAGAAAACTAATTTTCCATTTTTCTTCCAGAAGTCCAATGATATAATTATTTTCATCTAATTTCATATTGTAATAGAACTCTGTAAATTAAACTTGTATTCGATGGGAGCGGCACCTGGTCTTTAGTCCAGAATCTCTCATTAGTTATCTCATTATATTTTTCTGGTTTTCTTCCATCCTTTTTCCTTCCTCATCCCCTCTTTACATTCCTTTTCCCCTGCCTACAATGGGTTTTGTAATATAAGCCAGAGAAGCCATGAAGGTTTCCAAGACTCAAGCTAATCTGAGGGCTTTGGTCTCTTCCCCTTTCGAAGGTCTCTGCATGGCGAAATAACTATTTAATTTGGCCCTTCGTTTGAAGATGTTAGACGACCCTCTTGTATTATATTAACCTTACTGAGAGTTGACTAAAATAACAAAACTAAATTGTTTATTTTCAGTTGTTTGAGGATGTCTACAAATCTGCCCAGTCCCTAAATAACTACTCGAAATCGGTCTTGAACAACGTCAGTGCCTATCCGAGTATTGTTAGCAGACTGAACTCGACTGTGGTGACACCTATTGACCAAACCTGTACAAAAAGCGAGCAAGACATTAACGAGCTACAGGTAAATAACCATTAATAGCGTGGTATTATGGCGTACAACAACAACGACAACAACAAAAACCATCACCACTACTACTACCACTACTACTCCTACTACTACTACTACTACAGTTGACAATGAATCGCCAAAAGCGGATGTCAACTAAATGGATGAATGTATCACCAAGATTTATATAAACTCCTTTTATGGATATAGACAATCGCCAGAGAATGAATTTATGCAGTTCACGGTCTAACCATAAAGCGATGTTTGTCTGTAATTCGTCTTTCAGATAAAATTTAAATGTTAATCTAGTGCAGGAGGTCCTCGGCTTGCGAGCGAGATCCGTCTTTAGGCACGTTCGTAAGCCGAATTTGTATGTAAGTCGAATCACACACTCTGAATGTACGAACCATCCGCACCTGACCCTAAAAGGTCACGGGAAAGGAAATTTCATATTTCGAAGCAAACACAACGTAGCAAACAATTATTTTATTCCCTATCAGAATCAAAACAATTCTAACCACCAGCTATCATATTTCCATTAAAATGTTCCCTAAATCCGTAATTGCCGAAACTGTCACGAGCCATTTTAGTGTGTACTACGCTCGTTAGGGATTATCGTGTGACGTCATCTTTGAAAAACGTCACGTAGTGCCATAAATAGCTTTGATTACAAGCGTCCTGACCAGTTGACAGACAAAATGTCGAATTCCGACGAAAGCTTCGACCTTCTCGCGTTATCAGCCCTTACAAATTTGAACCACTCGCGAAAAGGTTCCAGACAATTTCAGTTGCGCAGAATTAGCTGCAGCAAGTGGACCCAGAGCAGCCACCTGTACCGCCGACATCCGGCCCACAACAATAGTTAGATTGATGTGTACCTTTTAAAGGCATAAATGAAGGTTGTAACAGTGTAATGTTCAGTTATTATTTTATTTTGTGGCATTATTTTTGTTGTATTATATCCGTTGAAAACAAATATAAAGCGATAAATAAATAAAAAACATCCATCGCTTATTCAAAACCAATGCATGACAACACAGCAAGATCACGTGACATAATACGCAAAACCTCATCCATATTTTCGTTCTACCCAATAAAACATCGTTCCTACGATTGTTTAAATATAATAATAATTACAAACTTCGATAGCGCAAATATTCTTGCAATACCATCTAACTCATTGGCGCACCTAGTACATGGGTTGGGCAATCTCATAGTCAATGTACAATGCAAAAGTCATCAACAAATTTTAGTGCAGTTTGCTTTAGCATCAAGACGACATTGGACCTGGATGGAAATTTAGTTTTATTGATTAATTTAGATCGCATCCATTGTTCCTGGAATGTGTCTGTGTTTACAAACAATCTGAAATGACACGAGTCTTTCCCCAAATAGGCATAGACTGATTATCGAGATGGGCCTAAAATGGGGAATTAGCTGATATTTGTTTGTGTTGGTATAAGCTTAATTAATAAGTCAGCACACTGGGCCTGAATGTGGATATTTCCCTCTTTTTGTATAACATAACTTCATTTAAAATAAAGAGATATTTGTCAGTACACGTGAGCTCGGTGGATGGGGGCTCTCCCATATGTGGCCTATACAGGAATGTGCCGCCCTCGGTGGAACATCTACTATTTTAAGTTTATTAATGTCTACTACACACAGCTATACGAAGCTTTTACTTATTCACAAATGTGTGAGCTGGTGAATGTCGAATAGTTTGCTCCCAAGATTCCCCTATTATCGCTCATACATACCCGTTTTCTATTCAATTTCTCCATCAAACTGCTGATTCGTTTGGGCTTAGCATCACGCTCTTTGACAAATATGGTTGGAATTGCATCTTTTGTGTGTCTGACACTATTCATGTCATATCCAATTGATCGTGTCAAAGACGGTAAAATAACAAATATACGTTCCTCTGTGGCAGGTTGGCTTCCGCTGCACTCTGTTCATGTTTCACAGCCAATCACGCAAACGAATCTTATTTTTTGGAACAAATGCATACACCATCCACTGGCAGGTCCATTTGAACAATTATAAGCGGCACAATAAACCATTTTACACGTCTAACAAAGACAATATAGAGCACGTAACACAGGTTAAACAAGGCCACCGCGAGTGTTTGGCGTCTATTCTCGATTAAAGCTGTGGCATATTTGTCTATGTGAGATGCTAGCAAAGCAAGGTTTAAAACCACTGTAACTTTATTTCTAGGAAAAAATGAAATATATCTCTGATTGAAATTTATTTTAATAAATAACACTGCGATTTTTACTAAATCGGGAAACCTATTCCTTTGACCTTTAAACGATTGTGCAAAGGGCGGGGGGTAAAGATTACGAAAAAACACAAAAACCAAGCAATGCTAAAAGGGGGTAATGGTGGTGTATGGTGAGAACTGAGAGAGTCTTCCTCCGCGCCACGTAACAATCTAGTTCGCCGGTCCGTAACTACGAACCGCTGTCGGTAACTCGAAACAACAACTTTTAAAAGCTTATGGGGGTGTTTGTTCGTAATGGCGAGTTGTCGTAAGTCAGAGCCTCCGTAACACCGAGGACTTCCTGTAACAGCGTATATCCACATATTCTATAAATGTAAACTACGTATAGAGAGCTGCAATCAGATCTTACAAGACTGGTGGATTGGTCAAATAAGTGGCAGATAAGTTTAATGCAGATAAATACATCTAGGTCATAGTAACAAGAAGGCTGGTTATAAGATGAGGAGTGTCGAGCTGCAGTCAACGCCAGTA
This sequence comes from Paralvinella palmiformis, assembly GCA_025642065.1. Classification (NCBI taxonomy): domain Eukaryota; kingdom Metazoa; phylum Annelida; class Polychaeta; order Terebellida; family Alvinellidae; genus Paralvinella; species Paralvinella palmiformis. The sequence goes on from JAODUP010000834.1 coordinate 27,889, forward strand.
AAAAGGGATCTAGGAGTGTTTGTTGATGAGGCTCTCAAGTTCCGGGATCATGTATCTTACGCTGTAAACAAGGCCAGTAGACTACTGGGGCTCATCAGAACGGCCTTCTCTTGTATTGACGAATTTACTCTACCGCGACTATTCATGACTCTTGTCAGACTCCACCTGGAGTATGGGAATATCATATGCCACCCCAGATATCGGATTGATAAGATACAAATCGAGAAATTCAGACGCGAGCGACTAAGTTAATGCCTCACCTGAGACATCTATCATATGAGGAAAGGCTACAAGCTGGATTTTAGACGTCGCCGTGGAGATATGATCCAAGTGTTCAAGATCTTAGAGCTGAAGGAAGATGTACCAGACAAGTTACTCATGCGTCACAGTAGGCTTGAAATTCGCAAGAACGTGTTCAGCCAAAGAATAGTCCAAGACTGGAATTCACTCTCCGAAGGAACTGTAGCGGCCACTACCCTCAATATGTTTAAATCTAGGCTTGATAAACAGTGGCAGGCACTAAAATATGGGGCGGGATACCCGACAGGCTCAGCCTTATATTCCGTAGTGTGACATCCAGATAAACATTAATGCAAATATATTAAAAATATAAAGATTATCGGATTATATAGATAATCTAGATATTATAGTTAAATCCCAATAGTTCTATTATTGATCGAGATAATCTAGTGATAATCCCTGATAACATATTTAATATTGGAGATGATCTCGTGTGAGAAAAGAATCAGTTTGCTATCTTGTCTTTTCCAGGATCTTCAACTCAAAGCTACAATCAGCTCCAGAAATGCATCACTGAGGATTGGTGAAACGACAAATAAGATAAACACAATCTTAACGGTATTGTATAACACACACACACACACACACGCACACACACTGATAGACAGACATACAGACATGCAAATAAATACATGTAGATAGATAGATAGACAAGAACAGATGAAATGACAGATAGACTAAACGTAATATGTGAGTGAGTGAGTGAATAATGAATGACCTTGTGAATGTCAGAGAAACATATTATGTTGGGATTTGAACCTAGAGATCGAAGCATGACTGTAACGCTGTTCATTACCAACTGTGTCGTAGAGTAAGTGATCGGCTGTTTAGTTACATCTGGGACATGTGCCCGAGGGATGACTCTTTATCCGATTCGAACCCGGAACCTGGAGGTGTATAGCCCAATGCTATAACCACTGCGCTATCAACGCGACATCAACGCCGTTATAAAATCGGTCTACGACGGATGGACCGACAGACAGACGGACGGAGAGACAGGCGGACGGACAGACAGACGGACGGACTTACAGTCTCTGAAGCCTTTTAACTTATCATCTTGTTTTATTTGTATTTTAATCCACACAGAGTTTTGGTGAAGCAGATAATCTGGACCTGAGTAAGTTATCCGAACTCCGTACGAAACTAGACAATACCAAGGCCTCATTTAACAAAGTACTGCTAACTAACGCCGTGACGAGACTTAAGGATGCCATGGATCGACAGAGGACACAACTAGACAGCATGAAGATGAGGAGAAGTCAACTTCAGGCTCAGATACGGCGACTTCGAGACATCCAACAACAGCTTAAGTCATAACGTTCTCGTTACTACGACCATGACGCGTGTGCCTTCATAACGGCACCATATATTACTTGTAGGGCGTAATTAAATATAAATTATCCACTCGGTATTGTATTTATCATCATGCTAGGCTCGTGACGGCGAATTCCAGTTGTGAATACTTCTGGAAAAGGGACGCGAAGAAGAAATATAATTAATTACTGGATGAATTGTGTTCATGTGTAGATGTTTATAGTATATAGAATGATCTATTATTATAAAGGACATACATTAAATATTAGTAAATACTAGTGTAAACAATATCATATTTTCTAATATAGAATTCATGCCATTATATTTTAATATAGAAAGGTGTTTTAATGTTTCTTAATCTTCCATAAATTTTCCCCTTTTTATCTCGTGAGATGGTACTTCAAGAATTCCATACTAACACATCCACTGCTTTAATGAAACTTGCTATGGGCAGTGTATTTTGTTTTCTATTTTTGTAATTACTTTATTACTCATACTTAAGGCAGTAATGAACGTGACTCAGTTCTCAGCGGGTGACATTAAGCAATTGTTTCAGATGTGTTTATAGTGCTTTTCTAACTTTCCTAAGTGCATTTCTGTCTAATGCATTTAAGCACTCAATCAAACTTGGGCCTGACACGATGGTTTTGATTGGCTAGTCCTGAATACAGTGTATGGAGTATGACTATTTACCACAGTGTATCTTAGACATCGATATTCGCGATTGATATTATCTCTTCGTGGTAAATCCACGTGTATGTTCGAGACAGTGTATGGCTATTTATGGATATTTAATAAATTATTATTATTATTATTCAACAAACACTTTTATGCTTAATGATTTAATATCATTCTATTTAAAACATCTCCCATCACACACACACACAGAGAGAGAGAGAGAGAGAGAGAGAGGGAGAGAAGGAGAGAGAGGGAGTTTATTGCATAATCATAAAAGACTTTATTCAAATTTTCAAATATTTCCAAAGTATTATATCAAAGTTTGTATTAAATAGTATGGAACATAAATTATCTGAAATCTAAATATTACCACAGACGGCAACAGATGTATACAGCACAAAGGTCAACAGACTTTACGGTGGGTATTGTGTTAATATAGATGTGCCTGTGTGTGTGTGTGTGCCTGTGTATGTGTGTGATAGTGTATGTGTATGTGTGTGTGTGATATGGATAGAAATACACACGGAATTAATCAATTGTTTTAATTTTATTCTGTTGTTCGGATAAAGCGACTGATAATATGAATGAGTGGGCCAGTAAGTAAACGAGTGAGTGAACTGAAAAAACCGGACTCACTTAGTGACTTAGCTTATTGGGTGTAAGAACCTCCCTCCGCGGAACCAAAGCGAACTCACTCGACGGCTGCCATATTGGTCGTATCACAAGTCTGTACTTACGAATGGCCCGCCACAAAATAGTCAAATATCACACACTTTCACCAGTTTACGGCCAAAATCTCGCCGCTTGTTTATATCCGAGTGTACAAAACACTTCATCAACATGTCACGTTTCGCTTAACCGATTTCCGGTTACTCTACCTCGTATATGATCAAGGTCATTGTGTGTCTAACACAAGGCTGGACAGGTAAGGGGATAGAATATTTAACTTATTTATAGACATCACGGACGCTAACGGCACATTTCACAAATTAATCACCGAATCGCGCGTCGCTGGAGGGATTCAAAACAAAACGAATTACGGGGCACGGGATGGTTTTGTTTTGTTTCTTGACCATCTGGATACTTTGACCGAGATCAACGTGTCATGATCGTGATTTCAGGGATCATCAGCAGATATGGATAGTTCGATGGTCGTCGTCTTGGTTGGATTGCTTACCGTTGTTACGGCGTCGAGTAGCAGATGTACTCCTCTTCAGATTTTGAAAGTAAAGAACCAATGGCAGAGAGCTTATGGAATAGGAAGGATGAGGGATGACTTTGGACTAGCCATCTGGAGATCGTGAGTAGTTCATCATCACCATCAACACCCCGGTGTATATCAGACAGATTTATGAATTTGTAAAGAAAAACGTAAAACAGCTGTAAAAATATGACTTACATTTTTCACCGAATCCAACTGCAAATTCGTCATTTTCACAATCCTGTGAAAGAAACAAATGATTGATCTTTGAAACTAATGACAACAAAATAGATCTTTTAAGCCATTTAAAATAGAAATACATAATATCTTATCAATAAAATTTAAATTCTTGGTGGTAGATATACTTGTATAACATAGCGCATTAGATAAAACACTGCGATGATGGATTAGAATCGAACCCAGTTACATATGTATGTGAGAGATGGTTATCTAGGGAACAAATCACTCACTCACTGATATGCACACGCTCCTTCACTCTCTCAAATCTTGCTGGATCATATACAGTACATATACAGTACACTAATATATTTCAACCCTTCGCCATCGCTGAATCCTGACCATGATTGTGACTGTGACATTACACTTTGGTCAAATACTTTTCCTCACCGGGATATATCTGCGTATCGAGAGTATCCGGAGACTGCACAAGTCAGACCAGATAGCCTTCTTCTCGTGGCTACCTCATTTTATGGTCCACGCGTGCTGAACGTGTCCTTTTTATCTTCAGAAGTGACGTTTTGATGACCTTTTGTCAGTTTGACGCCACCTCAATCTGTAAACCAATGATGAGGTGTCCTCATTGAGACACCATTCACTGTAATTTATGTCCATTTTTATGTAGTTTCACTATTGTTTTATTTCTATCCTCAACGCTTCTCTGGATTAGGATGTACTCAATCATTTAGTTGTCTGTTGTTTCCTATCTGATCAATCCTATCCTGAGCGCATCTTTCACACAAGAGCGTCATCCGCCAGATCTGTTAGCTATCTGTCAGCTACTGTTGAACTCCATGAGCACTCTCTTGACCTCTCGACCTCTTCCCGATCATATATTTATCCATTTTCTCCAGCCTTTATTGTCCGATCATCTACTATCAACATATCCAACAATAATGCCATCTTTTAGCTTCTATTTAGCAGTCTATGGCATCATCACGGAAACGTTTAAGATACACTTATGCTATCAGTAATGGTATTTCCTTGAAGTTTGTAAAGGTTTCATCATAATATTTCAGCATAATAATATTCTTTTACAATGGTAATTGGAAGTTATTCAAATATGCCATCTCTCTCTCTCACACACACACACACACACACACACACACACACACACACACACACACACACACACACACACCACTACAGTGAGACATATTTCATTATTCAGTAAGAGATTTCGACTGATCTTCTCAAAGGGATTGGGTTTAATAAACTGGAAGAATGCGGTAACGGTGACTTGAAAGAAATGGCTAACAATTGTTCAAGTGTATAGTATGTTGATACAACAGTCGGAATATGAGTGGATGTTTCAATGTGTGGTTTGTTGGTTGGTTTGGTGGTTGGGTGAGTGAGTGAATCAGTGAGGGAATGAGTATTTTATTTAATCTCGTCGCTGATCATTTCCGTAAACAAATGGCGTCATGATCGGAAGGTTAATATAATTGATCAAATAAAGAAAATTGCTCTATCAGCGCTAGCGTATCAAGACTCTATCAGGATTGATATGATACAGATTGATTATCAACTGATTTTAAACATAACGATGTCCGAATTATAGACAACCCATGAAACGTTCACTGAGAGAGAGAGAGACTGTGAGAAATAAAGTTTGGAAACAATCGGGTCTTTCTTAGACGAATACAGAAGACTGCGTAAAGACTGTTATGCTATAAGTCTGAAATATACTGAATCTGTATATACATGTATATAGAGTCCAAGTACGCCCGTCTATATAACTCCACTTCTCCAGAAAGATCCCTACACATACCAAGGACAGATCAGACCGCCCCTATGGACTAGTGGATAAGAGCTTGGGCCCCCGTACCCATAATCCGTGCTGTTCGGGAGGCCGGAGGTTCCCGGCCGCGACATTATAGTAGGAGGAGGTTTTAGTCCAACCAGGCAACTGGTAAGGTTTTTTCTCCTCCGAAATTGACTTCTATACTAAACTGAGGTTCCACCATACTAAGCATTGCATAGTACGCCATTCGTCACAACAACAGTAGCCAACACCAGGTGGCTGTGCCCAATAGGCGACAGCCAGGGGTTCCTACCCCAAACTTCAACAAGACAAGCCCGTCTATAGTAGGGTCGAACATCCGAAGTTATACAGCCAATACGAAGCCCTAGACCCATATATCATCTATCTGGAACCTATATTTCGCACGGAAATGTTTGGACGTTGATTAAGTATCACGAATATGGCTAAGGCATCAATGGCGAACGAACTGAGAAAATGTAATTTTCGCGGCCCGGAATGGCAGCGGTGGCGAAAAGATTGCAGTGGCGAATACCGCTGAGCCTAACTGAAAAAAACACATCAACACCTCCATTACTAAGAGTTCGAAATATGTCTGCGCCTATGGATCATTTCGGCAATATTTACTATGATGCGTGTATGGTAATCGACTAGACATCGTTGCGGACCATCAGATAACAACGAATTCAGCAGACGAACCCTTTTTGCTTACTGAATGCAATACTCAACACGTGATCTAAATGTAATTTAGACCACAGCGGTTGATTCTGACACCAGCTATGAGTGTGTGAGTAAGGCTTAGTGCCGAGAGAACGGTAATTTGGTGCTGTTTCGTTTTAGCCGGCTCTAAACCACCAAACAACATAAGTTACTGATACAATTACAGTTTATCATCATCGTATAAGAACCGTATATTGTCATCGCTGTTAGTGTCAGTGATGAGGTTGTTGAGACTTATAAAGTCGATAGAAACAGACTAAAGAAGTAAACATTTTGTAAGAGACTGTCATCAGAGTGTCGGTATCAAACTACAAAGTTATATACGACTCTGTTGACGCTAATGTTAGACCTTCTAGCCAACTTCCACTTCCCGTGTTTAAGGCAGTCTTTATTTACCAAATTGAGCATTCATGAACATCTTTCTTAAATATGCAGCGCAAATTAGCATTCTGGACACATTAAACTGTGTTAACAGGGTACTGTAAACTTCACTGATTGAGATTCTCTGATTTTATACACCCGTATATTACATGAACGAATCCGGTTTTTAGTTGTTGCGTATAATTCAGAAACGATTGGTTCAGTTGGTGAATGAAGCGAACTCCATATTATGGAGATAATGCCAGTCCAAGCTGGAGAACAAAACAGGCCTTGGTGACATACAGAAGGAGGATGGCAGCTAGTGATGATCATGAAAAGGCAGAAACCCTAAACAAGTACTTCACTAGTGTGTTCACCAGGGAAGACACAGACCCCCTACCTATCATGAATAAGCGCCAGGAAAGTGTTACACTCAAAAATGTAGTAATTACTCCTGATCTGGTTAAGAAGAAACTAAATGAGTTGAATGTTTGAAGTCAGCAGGCACAGATGGACTCCATCCATGGGTACTAAAGGAACTGTCCAGCACAATAAAGGTGCCTTTGCAAATAATATTCAGTAAATCTATTATGAAAGGTACACTACCAGAAGCACGGAAGGATGCCCACATAACACCGATCCACAAGAAAGGATAAAAAATCTCCAGAGGAAAGTATAGACCAGTAAGCCTAACATCAGTTATTGGTAAAATTATGAATTCTATAATTAGAGATACGCTTGTCAATCATATGATAAATGATTATCTATTCTGTGATGCCCTAACATGGCTTTGTTCCGGGACGCTCATGTATGAATCAGCTCCTCATCACACTTGAGCGGTGGACTGAGTTACTGGATGGTGGAGACCCTGTGGATGTCATTTACCTTGACTTCAGAAGAGCTTTCGACACTGTTCCTCATAGGATATTAATTAAGAAACTTGAGGCATATGGCATATACGGCGGTCTCCTCACCTGGATTGAGAACTCCCTCTCAGGCAGACGGCAGCGTGTAGTGATGAATGGCAAGTTATCTACTTGGGCAGGAATCATCAGCGGCATACCACAAGGCAGCGTTCTTGGGCCAATTCTGTTCGTAATTTTCATTAATAACCTACTTGATGATGTCACATGTATTGCAAAGATAGTTGCAGTTGACACCAAGCACTTCCATGGTATAAGTTCCCATGAAGGCTGTCTACAACTCCAGGATGACCTAAATCGGTTAGTGGACTGGTCCCAGAAATGGCAAATGGGAATTAATGAGGCCAAATACAATGTTCTCTATCTAGGCTCAACAAACCCATGTTATGAGTACAGTATGAGAAATACCTCACTGGAAGCAATAACAGAGGAGGACTTCGGTGTCACCATTGGCCGGGATCTGAAATCTGAGCAACATTCACCTGCATTGACGAGACGACACTCCGCAGGCTATTCACCACTATGGTACGCCCTCATTTGATCCAAGATTTCGACGTGACAAGCTGGAAGTCGAAAATATCCAGAGGAGAGCCACAGAGCTGATACCAAACTTGAGAAGTCTGCCATATAGAGATAGGTTAGAAGCCCTGAGACTCCCATCTTTGTGCTATCGTAGGTAACGAGGCGACATGCTTCAGGTGTATAAGATCCTGAAGGGCATAGGCAGGCTGGAATCTAACCGATTCTTCTTGCTGGCTGACATATCAAACACCAGAGGGCATAGCCTCAAGCTATGTGAAGCCCCACTCAAAATCAAGTTTGAGGCAAATTCTATTCCGTCAGAGAGCGACAAACGATTGGAAAATAGAATAGGTTTTTAAAAAAGGTCGAGATAACTCCGGAATTCCGATATTAATAAACAGAAAGTCGAACTTTAGACTACTTAATTATTACTATAAATTTTAGATGCGTCAGATGGTGTTAGTTTCTTTTAACAATTTAATAACAGTCTGTCATACTTCTGTAACTCGTAAACTGGAATCGTTTGCCTATTAGCTTTATTGGTCAGTCAATAATTTATGTCATGAGTCTCAAGGATCCTAAATATTTCAAAAATTTTGTAAATATGAGTACACGAACTATATAATAAGGAAACGTGATAAACTATCGCCAATAATCAAAATAATAGGCCTAGATCTAACAGAAATTAGTGTAATTTCATTTTACTTTGCCTAGATGTCTCGGCATATTAACGATTAAATAATAAATATTCAACTATAAAAATAGATAATGTCCTGGAAATTTACAAATACGGAAATCATATTTGAAATACTTACATGGAGTCCACGAAAGAGCCATATATATGGAGCTGACGAATATTTTAATTATATTTTCGTTCATTGAACGGTTGTGGGGTCGTTTTAACTGCCTACATAGCATTCATGGTTCCCACAAGTATTCTTCTCCAGGACAAAATAACCATTTCCAGGACAAATTATACAAGATTTAAAGGATTAAAATTTAAATCAAGATATGTGCGAAAAAGCATTTTTTTATTCAATGTATGATCGATTATTGACATTTTATGGTGCAGCCTCCTCCTTACCCCTCCACCCACCTTTAATTAAATTTTAACTAACGTGAGATATCAAGACTATATTCCAGTAGTATTTTTTTTCTTCAATTAATGTTTTCTTCTACAGGCATAATATCATGGGCTTTTTTGTTCTAAGTGGGCTTTTTCTACGGGCAACATTTTTCAAGGTCATTTCCTGATTTTGTAAAATTCAAGGACATTTCCAGGACCTGGAAATGAATTTGTTATTTTCCAGAATTTCCAGGGCGTGTGTTGGGCGCCTACATGGTATAGCGGTAGCGTGTTGGACCACAGATCACTACCACCCATGTTCGAATCTCGGCGTGGGTATATCTGAAGGTTGTTTCATCTTTGACTTCGCTTCATTACCTTTGGAGGTCGCTCGGCCCATTTAGCCTACATTGTGCACAAAAGTGGCCGTAAAACATCAATCATTATCTTCCAGGACGCGTGGCAATCCTGTAGCATACGGTCTAGATTATAAATGATATATTTGTCTGGAAGTCAACAGCCTATTGATACCTAATCTAGTCAGTGCTTGTCATTTGCAGAATATTTGCACATGATCCAACCGTTCTTCCGTTGTTCGAGCGGGTACACGGAGATGATCTTTATCATCCGGATTTCATTGCCCACTCAGCGCGTGTGTTCGGTGCTCTAGAATCGCTGATTACTCTTCTGGATCAGCCGGACACCTATGAGATGCAGGTGGCGTTCTTGAGATCCGTACACAACTACCGAAATCTGGCAGAGAATCATATTTGGGTAAGGAACGTACCGAAAATGCTTGTTTTTTATATGGGACTTTCCATCATAAAATATATTTTCGTCCCCAAAAATATATCGCACTTGATTATATCAATATATGGTATAATTAGCAACAAATTCCTAAGCGTTTCTTATCCAGAAAAGCTGCAGCAGATAATAAGATTATTGTGACATTTGAGCAGCTATAGTCTAGTGTGACAAAATAAGTCGGTCATTATTTCAACTGAAATTTAGATACAGCTGACCATTGCAGCTGACATGGTGATTGCTATCTAGACATTCTAACTTCATGTCTGACATTCATAAACAACCAGAATTATAGAAAGTACTCCAATATATAAGTTTGTTTTCTTACATTTATCTAGCTGATGAAGAATGCCTTGATGAGGATAATACCAGCTGCTCTACAGTTCTGTTTTGATGAGTATGCGTGGAACTCATGTCTCGACAAGATTATGGAGGACATTAATGGCAGCCATTCCTAGTCGAACAGTCATTATCTGTTATTACCGATGTTTGGGTAGGGCGATGATGATCTCATCAATGAACAGAAAATAGAATGGTTATTGAACCAATAATAAAATTTAATTTGGCAACTAATTTGAGTTGGCTAAAAGAGGATATATGAAAATGACTGTATATATATATATATATATATATACGTACACACACACACACACACCGTTTTATTAAGAGGCGCTAAATATAAGTGACTCAGCAATTAACCGTTGGGGGTGGGGGGTACGATTTGTTTTCTTCGGGTGGCTAAAGAAATTTAAAAAATCTCTATATCGATCTGCTCTCCAAAACTATTTTAAGAAAAAAAAACATCGAGCTAAATTGAAGCGGAAGGAATGGTCATCGGGGAACATGGATCGGAGCAAAATGTTCTTTAATCAATCTGCGTGAAGAACTCGTGTCATTCCATTAACTAGCACATATCAATCAATAAAAATATTATGCTTGTTTAGTTTTCTTCAATTTACCGTACACGTGTTTTTTTAATTTATTTTTATTTATTTATTCAAGTCTCCAAACAGGAGAGTAAAATCTATATATATACACAATAAGTAAGATATTAAAATGTATAATTTCAGTACAGTATCAGAAAGGACTTAAAAGTAAATTCACTAGTATTTGCTTTACACTATTGGCTAGGTCATTGCCATTTGCAGGAAATATGTTGCGTTTGATCGCACGGGAATATTGGTCATCATATATTTATTTAAGTATTAAAGTTCCATAAAGAATTGTTATTCCCATAAGATTTTCATTACTTTTAAAATCGTTAGCCAAAATATCTTAATAAAACTTGAGTCTTTTTTGTTTTGTGCTACTCATAAAAGACTTTAATATATCCTTTTGGTTGGCACTAACCGTTTGTGAAATGCGCTTGATGTTCATGCCTTGTACCAATGGCGTATTGATGCGACGCCATATGTCAGCACTGGACGCAAGGCAGACACCCACAGATAATGTAGTGTATCTGGATCTTACACAGACCAACACCATGCAGGGCAAAGAACGCCAACCAACACGCACTAATACGGGACTCTGCGTGGTGACGAGGATGATCAGACAAAACGTCTCCTAGATATTGGATGCTATAAACTTCTGACAATTTTTGGCTATTCAAATATCACCCCGCTGCGTAGGAGCTCTTTTCAAATGTGGCATACTGGGTCTTTGTTGGATTAAATCTGACTCCGTGTGACACTATACATCCATTTGTTTTGTCTATCAGTGTTTGTAGTTCTACGACACTAGTACTAGTTAAAAACAAATAATCAGCATAACAGATAACGTTATAATACGGCACGTCGTTGATTAAAATCAGTCATTACGTCATCTATCCTCGTTGTACATTCTAGTTTCATTTGTTCCGACATAGAGAGCAATCATAACGTCATCAACTATAATGTTTGTCAATAGCTTTCCTCAAACGGTTCTCACTTTATTGGTAAGAAAAATGTAGCTTCATCAATGGCCAGACTGTCCGAAGTCATTCAACCTGAACTTGTCCTTAACATATTCACAGAGGGGATTAATAGCTCCCGCAAATAAATGAGAGCAAATAAATAAATAAAAGCAAACGACAAAGATCATCCCTTAGTTTTAGTTACCTATATACGTCAGCCATACAACAAGAAGTAAATAAATGCATTTTCTGTAGACCGTTACCAGCTAATTGTGTTATTTTTGGTTATTTATATTCATCATCAACACAATATCAAACTGTATATACTCGCGTATAAGTCGATTTATTTGGGTAGTGAAAAGGGAGTTCCCAGAAGCACCTCGACTTATACGCGCATCGTATTTCCTACCAGCTGAAGGAAAGATGTTTTCAGCCATCCTGGACACTCAACACTACAGGGTTCAACCCAATAAGAGCCAGAGTCGGAATAAAATCATCACAACGCTGCCTACTAATCCATCATTATTCAATAAATAACAATTCATTTTCACCAAACTGTTATTTGGATCTCACAAATGTGCCGGTCTTTATGTAATAATACTTGATAGTCACGCGCTGTTACCTACCAATACCTCCAGATGTCCTGTGAAACAATGAATTAATAACACCTGCCAACTGAAGTGACAATCAGCCATAGTCAATAAATTAAGATTCATTTTCACCAAACTGTTATTTGGATCTCACAAACATGCCAGTCTGTATGTAATATAATACTTGATAGTCACGCGTTGTTAACTACCGGTACCACCAGATGATTAGCGATAATATAAAAATCACTGTTAACATTGCACACCTTGCTGTGAAACAATGAATTAATAGCACTTGTCAGTTGAAGGGAGTCTACAATCAAGCGTGTTTGGTGTGACAAGTTTGTTTATTTATATTAGTTATAACATCAAAGTCAAATCGTATGTGTCTCTCTCTCTCTCTCTCTCTCTGTGTGTGTTTGTGTGTGTGCCGCTGCCGATGAAGCAAGCGTGTTTGGTGTGACAAGTTTATTTATATTAGTTATAACATCAAAGCCAAATCGTTTGTGTGTGTATACAGAGTGTATGTATGCGCGTATCTCTCCCCCTCTGGGTGTGTGTGTGTGTCGCTCAAGAAATTGATATTCACGACGCACTTGCTTACCCATGAGTTTTAATGACTCATCAACTTTTTCGTGAATGACGACAATGATTCCGATTTTGAGGGATTTTAAGCCAATACTTGACCTCGACTTATACGGTGAGCATATGCGGTGAGGAAAGAATTACAGGGTCAAAAATTGACCTTGACTTATCTGCCGGGTCGACTTATACACGAGTATATACGGTAATGGAAATGTCAATTCAATTTATATTTTGGCTTTCAAGGGGCACCTTTGTGGTCTAGTTGGTAGCACGTTCTACCACAGATTACTATCACCCGAGTTCAAATCTCGGTGTTGGCATATCTGAAGGGTGTTTCATCATTACCTTTGGAGGTTGCTCAGTCCATTTAGCCTACCATGTGCACAAAAGTGGCCATAAACATTAATCATGATCACCTACTGGTTTTGAGGTGATTTATTGTGAAATGATATAGTAGAAGATATCGTTATTTCCCAAATATAACATCAAACAAACCTGTTTTCAAACATTTTTGGTGCGATGTAGAGATTCCAGCTAGTCAAAATATAAAGACAACACACACACACACACACACACACCAACAGAGAGAGAGAGTGAGATAAGTTTACCTTCTCTATATTTCATCTACTGAGTTGTTCAGAAAAATTATATCTAATATATTGGTTTAGAAACAAATCAACCCTTAATATACAGTGTGTAAACATTTATTTACAACTTTCACACTAAAAACACATCAAGTGTATGTTCTTGTGACTTGGTCACGTGATTTTCCGGTTTGTTTTGGGAGTTTCTTATTACTGCCATCTTCCAAATCTTTGGCTTTGTAATAATGTGGTGCTACCTCCATCAGCCATTGATTCTCTATCTCTATAACCTATAAGTAGATAACATTGGCAACTCTACATCTAATATCAATGTGTTTAATGAATATCATAAAAATCTTTACAATTGAGCTTTTGAGAGTGAATATTCTGAATATATAAAGGTTTATTAACAATAATAATAATAATAATAATAAATATAATAATAAGAGCAACAGAAGCAGCAACAATGGTAACTGTCCAAAACAGATGAATAAGATGATGATACTATTATTAATATTATCGTCTTTATAGCCATGAAGAAGAACAAGAATTGACTTAGACAATTGACAACTGAAACATGAGTGATCATATTTAGTAGAGAATGATATGGTAATTAGATGATCGTTAACATACATTATCAATATCTCTAAGTTAGTGCGTAATTTGTGATATCCTTAACATTACCTGTCTCATAAATTCCTTTGTGGTGAAGACGAGTTCGTGATAGATTAGCCAACGAGGCCTGTCCTCAAATAGTGAGCTATTTGGATGTACCTGGACGGTCTGTTGATGTTTTACTGTCTTATACTGTCCTGTCTTACCGAGTCTGGCGGTGTGATAGAAAAATCCAGCAGTGATGGCCTGTACGGATATATGATAAAAAATAACTCAGGAACAACTGGATCTGTACATCATAAATATGGTTAAATATAACAAAAATGGTAATTTAACTGTAACACGAATGATCAGTTTATGTACTGGCAGATGTGTCAGAGCCTGTGTGTGTGTGTGTATGTACACATGTGTGTGCATGAGTATGAGTTAGTATGTGATTTTCCTACTAGTTATTTTACATGTGCTAAAATGGTACTGGGCAGCTATATTTCGTGATTTCAAACTTTTGTAGTAGAAACAAACACTATTTCGTGTCCAGGTATATCTAGTCAACTCCACATACTTTGCGTACAGCAGTGGTATCCATAATGTTTGAAGATGGTTCAATCTCAACTCTCTCTATCAATGCCTCCAGTTGGTCTCGGATGTCACGGGCTCGCTTCATTGAACGATGCTGAATGAAATTCTCATAGCAGAATTGGGTCGAATAATCGGTCTCCATCCACTGAAATTGAGTAAAATTAGTACTTAATTAGAAGGGTTGTGTATATTATACTAAAATAAATATCTAAATTAACCAGTTTATGTGATAAATACCAAGATGTGATGGAATTATTAAAACAAAATAACATTCATAATACCAGTAGTTGTTAAAGTACATCTGTAATAGATCTCTGTCAAGAATTTCAGAAAATGATTAAGTTTTCAAAGAAGAAATTCAGGTAACAAATGAAGGGTAATTATATTCTAAAAATGTACTAACTCACTTCAATCAATTATATAATAAATTATTAAAGCAACAGAGAAGACATTAAAGAAATCAGAAAACATGTAAGTATCCAAATTTGTTATACAGTATCTTGATTGAATATCATAATTATTGGAGTAATAATTTAGTTCAGCACTTTACTGGGCAGACCAACTACTATGTAACGGTACATTAAATAAATAGAATCATGACAGAATCACTATCTGGCCTGTTTATTGTTTAACTGTCAATCAACTCATTATTGCAATAGCTGTATATTACCTATATTGTATATTACCTGGTTATAGACATTCATTAGTGTCAGGTGATCACCTCCTGGTACAAAGAAATTCTGTCTCGCTGTGTCAGCGTGTACTATTTTATCTTTTGGACGGTAGAATACAGCATTATTGACGGATAGCATAGCTGTAATGGTCAGTATCTCCTCAACACATTTATATCTGTAACAGAAATGATAATCAGATATTAGGAGAATAATACAGAAAACAGTTTATTGGTTACTGAAGTAAAAAGATTATTATCCCTAGAGCAATACAAATCTCCAGGTTATAGGTTTGTATATCAAGCTCATGCTTTGTTTTTGTGGGGTTTGTTTCACTCAGTGGGTGCCCCTCATCCATATGTTCCAGGCTAAATAACTGAACTCGACAACAAATCTCAAATGTATACCAATACAATTTGTTAGAAGAGAAATGTTCACATATTTGTCACCTGAAAATAAATAATTACTTACTCTGATAACAGGTTGTTATTAAAAGCCCCCCAAAAAACAGCTACCAATACTAATACTGTACAGCGGCTCAGAACAGGGTTACCTAGTTCTGGCGCTATATAAGCATGCATTTTTATATTATTCTTATTATAATCCCTGAATATTAATTATAACTTCAGCTCTTTAAGTATTTTGGATGTATCATTATAAACATTACCAAAGCTACAAATTTTAGTTTACACAGAAGTGTTCTGATAAGGAAATGAAAAACTGCCAAAGATAAATAGTACTAAATATTTGGTATAAAAACACATCCTTTAAAAAAACATACTATATTATAAAATGGTTAATGTAGTATTTCTGGCAATAAAATACTGGTATGGAGTCCACACCATTAATGCTAATTATAAAACAAGAATGCACAGAAGTCATTGAGTGCAAGTAAAAACCTTGATGCTAAAATGCTTCACAATTAAATAAAATACTTTATCTATTTATAATGGCTTGATAGAAAACATACAGATTAAGAAATGGTAATTCATTGGATGGGGAGGGATTTGCAACATTTAATGTAAATATGTCTTTTGACATCCTACTTCCATAGTTAATTAAGTATCACCCAGACAGTCTTTGGACACCTCATCAGGTGTCACATCTAATGAAATTGCTCGGACCTGAAACATCCACGCATAAAATAGAAAATGAACCATTCTCTGAATAATAAACTTACCTCATCTACCCGACGGTAACGTATGTCATTATTTTTAATCCAATGCCAGCACCACATAAATTAAATTCCAAAATAGTTTTCAGACATTTATTGCTATTTTTTAAAGCCATGTTGAACATCATTTGTCATGTCAACAATAACACAGATGAATAATAAGTTCAACTGAATTGTTTAGCCTCAATGCTGGTCACACTTAGGATATATGGCCAAGGGGCAACAACATAAGCAAACATCCCACAAACACAGGTACGAGTCAGATTCTAACCCACAATCTGTCTGGATTATTGCACCAGGTGATAATTAATTATATTTCTGGAAGTAAGATGTAACAGCAGTACAGCACTCAAAGTTATTGAGCTATCAGAGTATCCTGTATTCATGATGTTGAATGTGGAGCAATAGAAAATGCTTGCAATCTTTAGCTCTAACAGTTGTATTCCAGTTTATTATATAATGGAAGTCAATGGAAAAAAGCTTCATATCATTGAATTCTACATACCTTCTGTAGTTGGTGGGTGAAAAAGTAAGCATTTGTTTACTCTCAGCACTACCATATGTGATCGTGTACAAGATGACTTTGTGTATAAATTGAATTGTATTTGTGGTCTCTTCATAGGAAATTGCCTTAAATTTGTCAAATGGCCAACTTTCATTTATTATGGAAAAATTGTCTTTGAAAAAGTCTCATTTCCCCCCTTTCCCCATTTACACTGAATTATTACAAAATATGTCACAAGAATTATTCATAACATGCCTTTTACATTTTGTTCCAATCTGATCATTCACTTTTAGAGACATTTTGTTATGAAAGAATAAATTTGACTATGTTTATCTTAATTATTGTTAACCTGTATTTATATTAATCTTGCATTAATTTTACAGTTATAATTTTCAAATATCAAGGTGACTCACCAGAGACTCATAATTAGGATAATCCCACAGACTGACAATAATGAACTTGCCATGGCAAAAAAGATTAAGTGAAATTAACTTGACACAAAACCACCAAAAGACAGTGAATACATTCAATTTAGAATCTGTAACAATTCATTTTTGGATAACATTTGATCAGCTAATTGGCTTAGGAAATTAATAGTCTATTTTAGACATGCAGTGTTTGACAGCATTTTACTGCGTAAAGTTTATTCTGATAAAATAAGTGGCCATGTGGTGGAGCATTTCTCTAAGCACTGACCACACACAGAATGAACTTGTGTTGAGTTTACGTGGGAATTGTTCACAGCAACTGTGGTTACATATAAAAGTTATAACACGTGATATAAATGTGCCAGAACCAGTAAAAAAGTCCAATAAAATGTGATATGTTAATGTTCCGGCAAACACACAATGTGTCCCATTATCACTCATGATGTGGTAGTTTAGTTTGTTCATTAACATTTCTTGCGTACAAGATGATTTGAGTTGGTTAGCCTCGGTACTGGTCACACGTAACACATATGGCTGAGGGGTATCTGACACGGGAAACAAATTACACAAACATTAGGTACGAGCTGATATCGAACCCACATCCTGGAGGTTTGCTGTGCAGTGCTCCAACCAGTGCACCATCAGAATGCCCCTTGGGTATAAAATGAATAGCCTTGTACATAACAGACTTTAGGAGTATTTCCTCATCTTACATAAAAACCTAAATGATAGTCTCATTTAGGATACATATAGCTAAGGGGTTGTTCTCACGAGAAATGTGATAATCAGTGGAAACATACTACAGACAGAGGTAATGTTAGGATTGATCCCATCACTTGTAGCCCATCACATTATGATACAGAAAGCTAACAGACTCTTTACTTCAACAAGATGACAGTCTGAAAGCTGTTATGGTAAAACCTACTTCTCTGAAGCTAATATCATCTTGGAAAGCATCGGATCAACAGGGAACTCGGCCATCTTTCGCCCCATCTTGGTCAGTTCTCCGAGGTGATTCAGTGCCCCGAGGGCATACAACTGTTCCAGGGCCAGCACCAACGTCTCATGAGGCGGAGGGTCCATGAAGTCGAAATGAATCAGGTCATTGATTCCGAGACTCTTCAGGAGAAGGACGACGTTGCCAAGATTCGTACGCTGTATCTCTGGCACCGTGTTGTCCTCGAGTTCATTCTTGTAGGCCCACGCTGTGTAGAGGCGGAAGCACTTACCAGCAGCCACACGACCCGCCCTTCCCGCCCGCTGATTGGCCGAGGCCTTAGAAATGGGCGTCACCACTAATGACTCCATGCCAGTGCGGGCATTATAACTGTTCTGTTTACAGAAGCCAGTGTCTATCACATAAATGATACCATCAATGGTAAGTGATGTTTCAGCAATGTTTGTCGCAAGAATAACCTGGTGTAATAAATACAATTGGAGGTGATTAGCAGAATGAAACGCATATAAACTCTAAGTCCTGGTTTTCCCCCCTTATAATTGCAACAATTTTCTGATTGTTTTAGCAAAATATTCAGCAAAATACAATTTGCTGAAAGTGCACACTACCTTTGGGCTTTATAACCATAGAAAAATAACACCATCACTAACCTTCCTAGCACCAGGTGGTGTCGGTTCAAAGATCTTGGCCTGCATATCAGTTGGCAAGTTAGCATAAATTGGTAATATTATAAGTTCCTTTATCCGGGAACCCAGTTTTCTTGTCCTTTCCTAAATACAATGGATAGTGAATGAATTAATTTACACTAAATTAGTGCTTGTGGACTCATGATCGTATGCTACTTCAAAACGCTGAACTTACCAACAACATTTCATTAGCTGTCTCTATTTCCTCTTGTCCGGTAAGGAAGACCAATATATCACCCAGCGGCTGTGTAACGTGTATTTGTAATACTGATACGACAGCAGCATCTATATAATCAGCTTCTGGTGCCTGGAAACAATCAATGTGATAACATAATGTAAGAAATGTCACACGTAATTATAACAATCAATGTCTAATAGTACGCAGGGATCATGACGAAAGTGACAGTGCCAAAAATGACAGTGTTAAAACATGAGTATCAAACACTACGGAAATATTATGTCAAAACGTGACAATGCTAACATGAGTGTGTTAAAACATGAGTATCAAACACTACGGAAATATTATGTCAAAACGTGACAATGCTAACATGAGTGTGTTAAAACATGAGTACAAAACACTACATAGATATCATGACAAAATCTGTGACAATGCTAACATGAGTGTGTTAAAACATGAGTACAAAACACTACACAGATATCATGACAAAATCTGTGACAATGCTAACAAGAGTGTGTTAAAACATGAGTACAAAACACTACACAGATATCATGACAAAATCTGTGACAATGCTAACATGAGTGTGTTAAAACATGAGTACAAAACACTACACAGATATCATGACAAAATCTGTGACAATGCTAACATGAGTGTGTTAAAACATGAGTACAAAACACTACACAGATATCATGACAAAATCTGTGACAATGCTAACAAGAGTGTGTTAAAACATGAGTACAAAACACTACACAGATATCATGACAAATTCTGTGGCAATGCTAACATGAGTGTGTTAAAACATGAGTACAAAACACTACACAGATATCATGACAAAATCTGTGACAATGCTAACATGAGTGTGTTAAAACATGAGTACAAAACACTACACAGATATCATGACAAATTATGTGGCAATGCTAACATGAGTGTGTTAAAACATGAGTACAAAACATAGATATCATGACGTCACTAATTAGAGCATCAGATTAAATAAGTACGACGGTTATCACAATTAAGTTTGGATTTGAAAGACAACAGAGAAAACACACATAATATAATGTTTTATACATCTCTGACTGAAGTCAATATTTCTATATTCTCTTGTCCTACTAATATTATTTAACACTCATCTTATTCCTACCATCCTGTCATTAATGTCTGTCCCAGACTTACTCACAGCAAAGGAGACCAACATAGGCTGAAGTTCAAAGATTGAGTATCGTACATACTCGTGTATAAGACGCACCCGTTTTTAGGACCAATAAACCCCCATGGAGTCGAACCCACGTATAAGACGCACTAAAATCAGCAATATTGATTCAAAACCCAAAATTTTCATCATCATCACTCTCTTCACTGAACATCTGTTGTATCTGTTCATGTGTCATTATACATGTTGTCGCCTTCTTCGTTGGAGTCAGTGTCGGATTTGTCATACTGTTCAGCCCACAATACATCATCTTCTGTGCCATCTAAATCATGGCTGATAGAGCACTTCTTGAACGATTTGGTAATAAAGTCGGGGTCGATTTAATCCCAGGCCATTTTAACCCACTGTGTGACGATAGGTAACAACAGCTGCTTCAGGTTACCTGCTGCTGTACATTCGTTTCCGTAATGCTGTTAGAAGTAGTTTATTAGTAGTTCCCATGTGTCAGCTTTAGAAGTAATTAACACATTGTTTGCTTTAGTCGTTTTCCTTTAATGTGGCTTCTATGGTCATTCTTTCCATGGCCTCATTTACTGTTCCGTTCAATTACACATGCTCACATATCTCGATAGTAATGACAAGTTTGTGATCACGTCACTAATTAGAGCATCGGATTAAATAATCATGGCGGTTATCACAATTAAGTTTGAATTTGAAAGACAACAGAGAAAACACACATAATATAATTTTTTTATTGTTCATATATTCATTATTAATGTTGAAAAACAATATTATTGTATTTCCCTCTAATATTTGCCAAATATTACCTTCCCTTTTAGTATGATCCACATATAAGATATACTCGATTTTGGCGTCAATTTCAGAGTTAAAAACGTGTGACTTATACGTATATACAGTAGCTGAAATGGGTCAAAATTTCAAGCCTCAAATGTGAAATGCTGATTGTTTTACAGGAATTTGTTTGCACATGTCATTGCTAAATGAGCCAACTGACTTCCAAAAAAGATAATTAAGCAAAGTTAAATATTAAATGCCCTTCAGACATAGTGAGACTGGGCTTTGAACCCAAGTGTTAACAAGATAAATGACCATGTGAGCAGTTATTTGTGAATGCCTACTGAGCAGTCATTTGTGAATGCCATAACAAACACACATTATGCACAAGAACAAATTTTGTCAGTAATACAAAATATGTCAACCCTGTTCTATCTAAACACTTTGTTAAGTTAAAACATAACTTACAGCTGTGTAGTAAAGATCAACCGGGTATCTTCTGCCAGGTATACGGAAGATAGGTGCATCGTCAAAAAACTGAAGAAGAAATCAAAATAATTAAGTCACATATTAACATACACTTTTTATAAAAATCACTGATCAGCTCTTTTAAGTATGACCGATTTGTCAACAAATTGTTGTTTACTTAATTCAAAGCATCACGTAATATAAATGTGTGATGAATTACCAAAGTGAGAGAAAAGGACACGGAAATAATTATATTTGGGTATCCAGAAAACAACATTGATATCTTATGTTTTATATATAGACCTGAGAGAACTTCTCCGCGTCCAACGTGGCTGACGAGATGAGTAGCTTCAGGTCAGGTCGGAATCTGGCAATATCCTTCACCAGACCGAACAATATGTCTGTGTGTAGGGTACGTTCGTGGGCCTCATCGATCATCATGACACTGATAATGATAAAAATTAATACAGAAACATCACACACACACACACACATACAGTATAATTAGGTCGAGTCATCATTTCTCTATTTTTAGTGCTTTATAAATTCAAAATTAAATCCCAATCATGAAACTTTTGTTTTTTATTCTCATATAAATATTATCCCACATTATTTGACCACTAAGCCTCCAACAGAAAGAAATTAAATTTATATGTATTTACATTCTAAATTTTATGGTATAATTGATAACCTATACTGCAGATAATTATTTAATCAATAAAATAGCCTTTACACTCAGCACTCATCACTGATAGATAGACAGACAGTTCAGTTTATTTATTTTTGCCGACTGCCATAAATAACTCTATGACTGTTATCAGTCGGCTTACCTGTATCCACCCAGATCAGGCTCACTAAGGAACTCCCTTAACAACATACCATCAGTCATATACTTAAGTACAGTCCTCTCTGAGGTGCAGTCCTCAAATCTGATACTGTACCCAACCTGTAAGGTATGGTAAATGGGTATTAGTTAGGATAATGTACATATAATAAAATGTACGAGGTAAATATTGTCTGTGTGGGTTGAGTGAGTGGTTGCTACGAGTTTGTGAGTGAGTTTGTGAGTGAGATTTGAATCCTAACTTGGAGATTTGCAATGCAGCACTCTAACAATTGTACTGTTGTTGTGTGTGTGTGTGTGTGTGTGTGTGTGTGTGTGTGTGTGTGTGTGTTTTCAAAGACACAGAAAGAAACAAATTCAACATGGATGAGGGACAGAGTAACTAGTTTCTGTGACAAAAATTAGAGAGATAGAGAGAAAGAGACAGAGAGATAGAGAGAGATACCGTAGGTCCTGGCCATTAAGCCGAGACTTTGTGTCAACATTTTGACCCTTATTTTGGGAGGCCGGCTTAATGGCTGGTGCTATTTCAGTGTCAAGAAATCCAGTCATCAAGAGAAATATTTTCAGTGTGTTAGCAGCCATCTAGACTATAGTCTAGATCCAAACAGACATCAATTGTCATTTTGATTTAAACTCATGCAGTCATGGAGTAAAAATAGAAGTGAAACAAGCTGATGATAATTATACATGGCTTTATAATGAAAATCAATATTTATATGTAGAATTATCTGATTATTATAATTATGGATAAATGTTATTGGACTCAGTAGTGCATTTCACAACTTTCAATTCGAAGGCAGCGTTGGTAACAAGACAACTTGTACCCAAGACATTCTGTACCCAAGAGTATCATATCTCATTCGTTTGGTAGCATAGACATTAGGGTGCCCCCATATACATATTTTGTCTGGGCATATTTATACTAATAACAGGATAATTACTGATTAATTAATTTATTTTCAGTAGAGAGTGAATTATTAACTGACTGCATATACTGGTAATTTATATTGTCTCGGTTATTGCTGTGTTAGTAACCAAAACGTACCATTAAAGGCTTTGTAGTAACTGACAATATGTCATTGACTATCATAAATCGTGATATTTTAGGCCTAAAATAGATCTCAGCTTAATGGTAGGCCTATATATATATATATATATATATATGTAGGCAGGCACCAATGGACACACACACACACACACACACACACAGAAGATAGAGTGACACACACACACACACATATATATATATATATATATATATATATGTGTATACCATACCTCATTTCCCAATTTATGTCCCATTTCTTCAGCTACTCTAGCAGCTACTGACATAGCAGCTACTCGTCTTGGTTGTGTACAACCTATCTTTTTACTATCTTCGGTATAACCCTGTCATGAAATATTACCAGAATAAGTAATTTATTGTGAACTAATAATAATTAAACTTTATTGTACATGATTCTTAATAACAACAACAAACATAATAAATAAATAAAATTATTATGCTAAATAAATATAGAATTTGAGAAGAATGGAAAAAAAGTTGATATTTAAAGTTTAAATATCAATTGTACACATTTAGTCTTTTTTTAGTTTAAATTATAAACTGAGGATCTAGATTGCTCATAACTGGATGTAGATTACTGACTGTAGATGTGACACCAACTTATGATAATGTAAACGTGTTGGGATTTCTGTCATAATAAAAGTTGTATATTCTGCGACGAATAATTATTTTCCACATAAACAAGTCAATAAAAAGAGAATAACAAATTCTGGATTAAATAATACGTACAGCTTCAACCAGATACTGTGGTATCTGTGTCGTCTTTCCGGATCCTGTCTCTCCTTCTATAATTAACACCTGGTGATCACTGATAGCATCGAGAAGATCTTGTTTAAACGGATAGATTGGAAGGCTTATCTGCGTCTCTTTTATGCTCAGCTTCTTTCGTTCATACTCTGACAGCTCGGTGTCTTCCTGTAGAAAGAAACAAAAAAACATTTGTGATCCATGTCTAATCGAATAATTTGTTGATATGACCACACACACACACAAATATTGACACTTACACTTTGATCCTTTCGTGTACCTGGAAGTGTTGGTGCTCTGAGAAACTCAATCTCTTCGTCCATGATATACTCATATTCCTTTTCATTTTCCTGAAATAAAGAAATAAAAATATATAAACATCATTTGTGCCAGCCACTCAGTGGTTTATAAAATAACTATCAATTTAAAAGCTTTCAGAAGGGTTTAAAAACTTGATAATACACACACACACACACACACACACACACACACACACACACGAAACCTTTTTTTTCTTTTTAGCATCTTTAGCTCCAAGTGAGTATAAAGCTGCTGAAAGATGTTCCTCCTCCCACTTTTTTTGTTCAAAATTTGGTCCAATCTCAGCCTTGTCTTCAACGTATTTATCACTAGGCTTCTAAATAGATAAACGAGAAAACAGAAAAATAAACTATGGTATTAAACAAGTGAATTCAAACTATACTATAAACTACTACTCTAATTCAAATTGATGGTAAATAAATATTGGAAGGCAGCACTAACAACGTCGTCTCTTGGCAGATAATATCTGTCAACTTTCTCCATGTCACGTGTCTCCTTGTGTTCTTTGGCAAGTTTTAAAACATTTTTCTTGTATTCAAGTCGTTTTCGCTCTTTTTCTGTTAGCCTAAGATGTAGAATTAGATAACATTTAAGATATATAAACATGTATTGAATAAATAACAGGATTAAACTTATAATTATACTATGAAGCAGATAAAAAGAAAACTTTATATTATAACAGATATCTTAATTATCACACCATGTAAACACATTTAAATATAAAAGTATTTCTATTTGTGTTGATATGCATCTGACCCATGCCAAAATCAGCATCAAATGAAAACTAGTACTCACTTGACATCACTGAAGAAATATTCCTCTTCTTCAATTTCAGCCTCAAGATCTTCTAGTTTGTCTAATTCACGTTTTCCAAGATATTGACGACGTGACTTTTTTCTGAGTTCGGGCACCAATTTTTTTCTATCCAAGGATTCCATCTGTAAGCGTCGAACTGCCTCTTCATGAGCCTAAAATAATGTGAAGTAATGAACACACACACAAACACACACACACAGAAATATGTATGTGTGTTTGTAAGTGTGCTGAAAAATGTGGACAGCAATCTTTTCATCAATATGTTTTAATTAACACACACAAAAACCAGTAATCCCTTTGATATATGTTGTCCATTCATACTATATATATATATTTTTTTTCTCCATTCATACTGTTTATATATATATATATATATATATATATATATAGAGAGAGAGAGAGAGAGAGCTGATTTAAATAACAGCTACAGTTTGTTATGAAGCTATAATCATAATAAATTAACACATTAATATGTACCTGATATAACTCAGTGTAGGATCTGTTATAGGACCAAAGAATTACTGTATGTATACTAAACCAGCTGACGAAATTATGAAATGGCATTAATACCATTGCTATGCTAATGATACTCAAGTCTAGATGACTTTAAAGCCATGTGATGATTTTTCAATTTCAAATGAAGCTTGTATTGCAGACATAAGTATTTGGATGAACAGAATTTTTTTTTTCTCATCCAAGGTACATGTAAAGAAAATGGAGAATCTTCACATTAAGGTAAGATCCAGTTATCTAAATGCTTCTATGTCTGTGAGAAATCTAGGGAAAAACTTCTACTGCACCAATAACCTCGAAAATAATTGAGCTCAGTGGCGCACCTAGTACAGGGCTTGGGCAAACTTATAATCCAGGTGAATTCTATATGCAAATCCTGTTGTTATCAAATAATAAGCATAGGACTTATCTGTAAGTGCATAAATGATGAGACATGCAAAACTTCAGTTCTAGCCCTTATAATTTCTCAACTGGACTATGGCAATGCATTATCATATAATATCCCCCTCTCTATGACAAACTACCTGTGTGAATGCAGAACTGTGCTGCACATCTGATGACAGGCACTTGGAAAGGAGAACATATAATGCCAGTTTTGTTCCAACTGTATTGGCTTCCTGTATGTTTTAGATCACTGTATAAGATACTGTTTCTTAATGGAACAGCACCACTGTATCTAAGAAATTTGATCCAAAATGAGATACCAGTGAGATCACTACAATCTGAGTCTTATTCACTTTTGACAGTATCAAAAAATACACACAGCAATGTACGGAGAAATTTTTCCCAGCATCCACTCACAGACTGTGTAATACGCTGCCAGATCATATTAAACTTGCAACAAGAAATATTTTGTAAGGTTCTTAAACCCAGCCTATTTATAATATATAAACCAGTGTATTTATGTATAAATGTGTTTGTATTACATGAGCTAGAATATGTTTTAATTATGTTTTAAATGTAAAGCTCCTTAGAACAATTCAAGCTGAATAAGGTAGTATATAAAATACTACTATTATTATTATTATTATTATAATTTTTATTTAATTATTATATATTATTTATATAAACTGACTTTTCTTTCTGTTTTACTCATAACTTGACGTGTTTTTTCTTTGTCCTTTTCCTTAAGACGGCTAGCAAAGGCATCTCTCTCATTAAGATCTTGCATCCTTTCAGCTTCAAGTTTCTCAAATTCATCTTCTGAATCATCTGGATCATTTTTTGTTTTCTTTATGACTGGTTCACTGTACAACAAAACAGAGAGATACATAGTTCCTAGTAGACCCCATAATGTGTGGTTCAAATAATGTATGGTTAGCCAAACGTAACAATATAAAAAAGAATATAACAGCATGTTAACTATACACTAGTATGGCAGCTAATATAAATAATTCAAATTAAAACAGTTAAACACACACACACACACACACACAAACAGGTTGTTACCTCTCACTGGCACTCTCTGATGATGATGATTCTCTTTGACGTATATTACGTTTTGACTTCTTAGTGGATGACTTTCCAGCTTTCTTTGGCTTCTGAAATTAGAAACAAAATAGCTATTTAACTCATGACACACACACACACACACACACACACACACACACACACATGTCGGTTATATGGCTGTCAAATAGATAGTTCAATGAATCTGCCTTTTCAGAATCTAATGATGTGAGGTAATCTTTACCATATTATGGTTAGCTGTAATTTCAAATCAGTTTCAATTAACACTCTCTGTTTAAATAATACAAATTCTGTTTAAATTCCCTTACAAAACTAAAGCAATTCTTTTTAAACTTTGGCAAGTACCACTTCAAATTAAGACATATTCCATTTGAAAAAATTACAAATGCTGTTTTCACCGGTCTTTTTCTCCTATTAAACAATGTTTTTCATATGCCAGAAATGGTATCAAAATTACAGACTTTCCAAATAAAAATCGGAAACAATCTTTTATCTAAATAGACCATATATGTTTTTATGATAAAAGAAAGGTGATCCTGATTTCAGCAGATGCTCTGTCATGAGTAATAGTTAGAGTTAGCGAGTTGTCAATAACCTAAATTATGAAATGTTGATATTTTCAAAGCTAAATATAAATCATTTAAGGCAGGAAATAATAGAAAAATTATGAAAAGAGAGAGGAAGTGATGATTATGACAAAAATCAATCAATATGCTCAATTATCTTCAGATCAATTACATCAATAGTAATTAAGTACAAAATAGTAGGTATTAGTGATCAAAATATTCAGCCATAACTAATACATATGCAGCCAAACTTCAGTGCAGCCAAGAAATAGACAGTGGACTTAGTTTGACATCTTATTGTTACAGTGCAATATGAGGATGTCTTGACACCTTCCCCCTCCCTAACATTCCACTGCTGGTTAGACTGGGATGGAGGTTGTGATACTATGACCAGTGTCTTGTCATAGTTATGTTGGATTGATTGCTGATGATTGATATTTTAGGGCCACTTTTGTGCACATGGAAGGCTAAATGGGGTGAGTGACCTCCAAAGGTAATGAGGCAAAGTCAAAGATGAAACAACCTTCAGATATGCCCAGGCCACGAATCGAACACAGGTGGTAGTGATCTGTGGTCCAACACACTACTGCTAGACCACGGAGGCACTCATCATAGTTATGTTGGATGAATATGATAAGAGGCAAGTGCCTGCCTTAAAATCACTTAGCAGTTAACCAGAAAATGACCTAAAACATTTTATATTAACATCTTGTGGCCAGCAAGTAGCAAGTTACATTCGCAGCTAATAGAAGTACTTTCGTTTTAAAGACTTTTAAAATCTATTATTATAGAAAACGTATGGATTTTTGAAGATGTGGAATGTCTTCTGCAAAGTGCAAAATCTGTTTCAAAAGGCTAAATCACTGATTTTAAATCTTCGTTTTCCAAGATTGTGGAAAATCAGTGTCACTAATAGTAACTAATGTTTAGTTCTTTTATACGAAGAAGCAATATTACATCAATATTTTATTAATGTAGATATTCAGTCATCATTTTTTGTGTAAAGGCAAGAAATGTTTATCCTTATTGTTCAGTGGAGCATGAATTCAATACAAACATGAATAATTAATGAGCAGGACTTACTTTTAAGCATCAGCCTACCGCCTACACACACCTTGGACACAAGAACTGGCTTCTCATTTTTTCTTCATCATCATCATCATCATCATCATCTGACAACAATTGGTAACTTTGGTTCTTCTTATGTAACTCAACTGCCGCTCGCTCTACCGCTCGATATTTCTTCTCCTGAGCTGTTTTGTGAGGCACCTAAAATGCAGACAGAAACGGAAAGAAATCTATCAAATTATTTTAATGTCACACAGGCAATCAATGAACACGCAAATGACACACCACTGCCTCATCGAGCTGTAGTTCGCTGATTTAAATTGAGATTTTATCCATAAGTATATCGCGGGACAAAGAAAAGCTAATCATCTTAGTATAGAGATACACTATATGAACACGATAAACATTCAGATGATAGTTTAGATGCATGTAAAACAATAGTCAGTCAAATATATGTTGGTTGCTTAGACATGGTTCCCACAGCCAAGGAAATATTATTTTCCAGGATATTTCCAGGACAAATTTACCATTTTCCAGGACAAAGTATACAAAAGTTAAAGGTAATAAATCAAGATATACGTGTGCAAAAAGCATATATTTAATCAATGTATGATTGATTACTGACATTTTTGTGGTACAGCCCAGGGCCATAAAAATTGGTAGCCTGGATTTTGTCTTCGGGCTAGTGAGTAGTCTGAAACACTAGCCCAGCTGAGCTACTGCCATTTTGAGGCAAGATATGCGGTAGTCTCAAATTCATTTTCCATAGAATGATTTTCCACTGTTTTGGAGCTCTTCACAGTGGAAAGGTATCATAGTTTAAAACACCCACAACGATACCTCACCAACAGCACTGCTCCCAATTGTAGGTTTTCAGCAGGTAATAGGTCATGATAAGTGAAATATATTTATAATCCAGTAGTTTCTTTATCTGAAATAATGACAAAATCTACTGCTGTAACTATTTTAAATGTCATATTTATAAATATTTACTGAATATAAGAACCATGTTTGAAGGATGGGAGAAATTTTGGTGAGCTGGTGATCTTGGCTGGTAAACACCCATTTGCATTATGATGGTCACACGACTCAAATACTCTAAAATAAAAGCGCATGGTCTTGTTTATATCGTAGATGTCTGTCCCTTTCCTGGTACAGCCTCCTCCTCACCCCTTTTACCTGTTTGATCCACTCACTTTTATTTAAATTTTAACTAAAATCAGATATCAAGACTATGTACTGGTTGTTACAAATTTACTTATATCTTTTGTTACACCCTGTACCTGATTTATTTGTAGCCCATAATTTTGAGACGCCCTGTTTTTGTATGGATTGTGGGTCAGCTTGATTAGTGTCATGGTCTGGTGCACACAGAGCTCTATTAGCTGGCTGGGGTCCAATGTGTGACCACATGGTCCTGTAGAAATCAGAGGGAGAGGTTGTCTCCAAGCTTGAAAGACTTAGAGTTATTTGAAATTAATATCGGTGCTTTTATGCAACATTTGTGTAGGATGTCATATCTGATTCAGGTGAATCATTGGTCATTACCGGATAGAAATTCCAACATTATTAACATCTAGAGTCATAAATTGACATCTATAAAGAGCCATTGACGTTAAGACATCCGTAAACATCTGTAGACAGTCAGTAGACGTTATAACGGTCCTGGTTGATCACAACATTGATTATATTGCCACAAGTACCCATTTATATATTGTCATCACATTTATCAAGTCAACAGATTACATCAATAACATATTGTCAGAACTGGATTGTTTACCTTGGGGAACTTTTTATCTAGGGGTATTACTTATTGTCAAAACTGGTCTTGGAATTCATTATTGTGTTGCGGGTTGTGTGAATTTATAATTTTATGTTTAGTTAAGATACCAGAGAACTCATTAAATACTATTATTTTTTCTTTATTATCTGGAGGGCGCCTCCGTGGTCTAGCGGTAGCGTGCTGGACCACAGATCACTACCACCTGTGTTCAAATCCCAGCGTGGGCATATCTGAAGGTTGTTTCATCTTTCACTTCGTCTCATTACCTTTAGAAGTCGCTCCGCCCATTTAGCCTACCTTGTGCACAAAAGTGACCGTAAAACATGTTTTTGTTGTGAATGATTGTATGATACCCACACACCAACACTGGCCCTCTTGATAACACTGTTACACTTTTTCTTCTATAATCAAAGTTTTCTTCTACATGCATAATATTTATTCACAGACGTTTTTGTTCTAAGTTGATTTTTCACAGGCAATATTTTTCCAGGACATTTCCTGATTTTGTAAAATTTCAGGACATTTCCAAGACTAATTTATTATTTTTCATGTATTCGATGTTTTTCAGGATGTATGGATGCTGTTAGAACTAATGCACAACATTGCCATTCACTGAAGCATCACAGTTAGAAACATCCAACAAAAATTAGTAGATCACTAACACTAGCTAACTTCACTAATAACAACAGTCATTCAACAAAATATCTCAAAATTGTTAAACTGTGAAAATTTTCATGAATGTCATGCTGAAACGTAGTACTAGAAATACTTAAACAAGATGATAATGGTTTAAAACATGCATTAAAACTCAAAGTATTACCCCCCCCCCAATTTTAATTGTTACATCTTTTTCTTAAATTGCTTCCATTTACAACGAAGTAAGTACCTTGGTGAAGAGCTCCTTTGCAAATGTTGTCAGTGTTTGGTCGACGTCAACAGTGTTGGTGTTCTTCAGACGTTCAACAAAATCATCCGGACTCACTGCCTTAGCTGCCAAAGCGACGAAGAACTGCGATATGTATTTGTCCGATATTCCAAGGATGTCATGTAGACGATCCCCAACCCACCGTTCTAACATCGACATGGCTGACCTGTTGAGGACGGATAGAGGGAATGCTGGCTTTCTGTCTTTTCAATTTAGCCCATTTAGCAGCGTTTATTTTGTATCTGAAGAAAACATTACTCCAATATAGTAATAGGTTACAGCATGAAAAATTCACTACATTTATAAGGAGACATGACAATCATAAAAGACATAAAGACACAATGAGAGATGCCAAATCTTGAGAAAATGAAATGGTAACGAATTCATGAAAATGAGAGTGAATTGGACAATAAACAAAACCAGTCATAACCCTGCCATTTTGTTATAGGAATTTTAGCTATTCTTGAACCATTTTAGCTAAACTGTGAACTCCAATGATGGATGTTGCTTCTGTTCAGATATAGCAATCCGTATCACCATGTGAATGGATTTTTTTCTCTCCAAAGCTTTATCACAGGACAGCTTTGTCCATTTCAGCAGCTATAATTTTAGAATGTTTGCGTAGTTAATTTAGCTGCAGTTGCTTGCTTAATCCCACTCTTCAGGATGTCTTGAAATCTTGACACTGTGCCACTCACTGGACACAGTAAGACTGAATGATACTGCCAAGTACTGGTGTACCGAGACTGGGTTTCAACTTGCTCTCCAGTTTGTCAATTCCATTTGGTCAATTCCAATTCCACACCAAATTTATTCATTCCAATTCTATCAATTCCAATTTCGCTTTTTACCAACTCCCTTTTTTTACCTACTACTTTTTACCATTTAGTCTTAGGAAATACATTTATTTTCGGGGAGAATTACAACTTTTAGGTTGTTTTGCATCAAGAAGGGTGAGAACAGGGAAGAAAAAACATGGAATGAATAACGCCTGTGAAGTAATAGCAGGTGGAGGTATGGGTGTGGGGGGGGGGGGTATGGAGGTGGAGTCGCACTATAAGCCTGCCAGAATTTTTATTTTATTTTGAGCCATCTAGAGGCTGCATTTAAGGGAAGAAACTGATTTATTTGGGAAAAATTCTTTTATGATCACTATTCCAACAAAAAACCTTTGTATTTTTTAAGTTCATGTACGATTGACTACAGGGCTAGTACTGAATGATTTTGTATTTGATGAAGTTTGGTATGTTGCTCATTATTAGGTATTGCAAGGATTTTTTCCATCATCGTGTTGCACAAGAGAAACAATGCATCGATTTTTCATTACTTTTTAATGCAATATCAAACTGTGTTACTCGAGATTCATAAATCCAACTTCAATATACATGAATTATAATTTGAGGTCAAATAAATTCTATAACAAATAACTTGTAGATCATGTCATTGTACTTTTATCAACAAAACATAACAACATCTAAGAAAGCACCTATTAAAGACGGGAATTACATCAACAGAACTGACATTATTTTAATTAATGATTGCTCATGGTAAAATTTACCTTTAATTTTGCTAAAACATATATCTCCATTTTTTAAATTAGAAAACTGAAACCAAAATAATTTTTTTTTCATATATAAATTTCCTTAGTAGCCGATAACTGCCTCACCTTATTTTGTATGGAGGCAGTTATCGATCACCCCAGGACTGTGATATTGAAATATTAGCTGTAATAGTGCTGATGTGCTTCACCATAATTTTGTATATTATCAGTTGGTGTTGATGATTATAATCAGCTTTGATGGATGGTACCTTTTTAACGACATGTGTTAATGGCCATTTTACGTGACGTCACTTTGATGATGGATTGAATTTTTTTTACTTCCATTTCCATTATTTTCGCTCAAATCAAAATAGCCGCAAGTAAACATAAGAGCCCAGCTTGTCCAGTAACATCATTAGGTAACAAAAAACATAAATACAAGTGTTTTTTAAATAAGTGGCCGATTACTACCTCCGGTCAATAATATCCTCCGTTGCTCTATTATATAAATACAACAGAAATATATTTCTTGTGAAATGAGCATTATACATACTTCTAAGCTAACTTGGGATGTTCACTGTTTGATACTATTGTTTGATGTCTTCAAGTTCAAACAACAGTGGAATTGATGGATTTGTTACCTTAGCACAACAAAACAATGTGCATCATATTATAGTTGTAGGTTTCTGCAGGAAATTCTCTCAGAAATGGTAGATATAAGCTGCGTTGTCATTGCAACAACCAATCAGCAACAACTAATGAGGAAGTGTTTGAAAGATACCTGGATTTATGTTTTGTTTATGTCTGAGCTGTCAGCTTATGTGTCAAAATAAAATGTTGTTTCATCATTTATGGGGGATATTTTCTAAGACATATCCCCCCCCATATATATATATATATATATACGATTATATATATATATTTCTCAACGGATTCACACCGACCCAAACGTCAAAAACGCGGCAAACCGCGGGGAATTCTCACTCCTGCAATTTTAGTTTTGGAAGGATTATGGATGTTTTACATTTACTGCAGTTTGAACACAGCGTAGTCGTATACGCGTAGTGATCATTCAGTCTCGGTGTAGAGGTCTAGTTTGTACACGGATTTAACCTCCATTATCGCCACGTTAAGTAGCCTAGTCTAGGAAAATCGAATCAATAGCGTGATATTATATATGTTTTTAAGATATACTTACATGATACCTTATTCATTAACCTCACATATAAAATGCACATGCGTGAAGCGAAAATATAAATATTATCAAAATATTTCAATTCCGTCGTCTGAACAACACAATCTACTTTATACGATCAAGTACAGTTACATAATATTTGACTGCGTTGTAGGTTTCACCAAAGATCAGCTTATATATTTGAGTAAAATAAAGTGCGTATTATGTGATTATAATGCAAGCTTCTATGAAACAGAAAACGAATATTCCATAAAATCATAACTCCAAATATGTGACTGGAAATCGCGGCTAGCTTCAACTAGGCCCACAACAGAGTATTAATATTTGTCTTTGACATTGCAAACGCTGAGTTTGTAAACGTCATCAAAAAGTGTGTACATCGTTTTTCGCAGGCAACTTGTCTAAACAAACGGATTTTGGTGTTTATTCTCTACTGGCTTTAGCACTTCATCCATTTATCGTTCGTTGACTAAACTAATAACAATGTCACAGCAAGGCGCAGCACTTCAGACTTATAATAATGAACTGGTAAAATGTAAGTCTTTTAGAGTAAATGAAATAACATGGTTTAAGCCGTTACATTTTAATCCACTCAGTAGCCGAGTAGGGAAGGTGTAATTTTTTCAATGACAGTCCCAATGTGGCTATTCTTTGTCGCCACTTATTTGACAGGTCACAAAAGTCTAATTCCAGAAATGTATCATTGCCAGAGGGGAATGTTTATGAACGTCATAAATCACCAAATAATTGTGACACTGACCTGTTTTTATCATTTGTTCAATGAAATATTTATGTATAAGAAATAAATATGTATCAAGTTATTATATTTTTCAGAAATAAGGCTACAAAACTGGCCCAAACACCAATTAGTAAGTTCGGACTGTTTCAGGGTGGTCCGAAGTGAGAAATGGTGAAAT
This sequence comes from Paralvinella palmiformis, assembly GCA_025642065.1. NCBI lineage: Eukaryota > Metazoa > Annelida > Polychaeta > Terebellida > Alvinellidae > Paralvinella > Paralvinella palmiformis. The sequence continues at coordinate 63,404 of JAODUP010000834.1, forward strand.
TTTCAAATTAGTCGTAGTTTCCGTAGAACATGCATTTTTGTTTCATTAGATAGGCCTTGCAGAGACTAATAAGTAAATATATAATTTGACATGGTTTTCTTACATTATTTGGGAAATATATATTTCCATAGGGTAGAAAATGACAGCTGTAAGGTCCAATGGATGTATTTTTAATCTAAAAACAATTAAAATTGACATACAATGAAAAAGGAAGTTCAGGTTTTGTGATGTTATATATTTTATAAAGAAATTAACTACAATACAATATGTTTTATAATTAGAAATTCTAATAATAAAACATATTGTATTGTGGTTAATTTCTAATAGAATGCAGTTGGTCATAATGCATGGTTTCATTAAATCATGCATCATGTTTTATCTTAGGCCAGTAAACATGAACCAAACAACTTTTTTTAAACAGATGTTTAATTCTCTAGTACATCTTAAATATTCATAATGTGCATGAAATATAGTAAAATATACTATCTATGTATATTATTATGCATATATCATACATAAAATAGGATGGATGGGCTAAATTAGGGTAGATTTGATCAGATTGTATAACAACCTAAACATGTTGATATGATGCTACAGAAATTTACGAGATTTGGTGCTCGATGACCTCTGGGTTTTTCCCATTGTGCAGCATGGATAGTTTTGCATTAAAAAAATTTATACCATTATATAGAAAACATTCTCAGCTTTATCACAGTGGTGGTTTCCCTTGTCTAACTCAATTATTAACAGATGTATTATTGCGGTTTAAAAGTGATTGCAGGCTAGGTTATTTTCATAGGGAAACCAGCATATTTAGAATATTGGCAACAACATGGCTAGCTTCATTTGTTAATAGGTATTGCCACTGCCATGCGCAAAGAGGGTAAACAGACCCCATATTGTGGACCATTTTGTCAAAAATTCTTTTGCGCTTCGTTTCAGGCCTGTTTTTGATGTCTAATCATTTAGCAATTATAGCCCTGATTTCAAAACAATGCATTCTGTTTAATTTATATTTTTTATGTGAATTATTAAGGCAACCACAGGCAAAACAAAAACGAGTTTCATTTCACACGTTATTTTGCTTATGCCCATTTAAAAGCATTTGTCAAATAATATTCACGATGTAATGATGCCCCTACACTCAGCCACTCATAATGAAAATCAAAAGTCTCATCCACTCAGTTAGGCACTTTCATAAATTACCCCTCTTGGCGCCTTTTCTAAGTAGCAGTTACAGTCGGCCATTGTTTTTTTGTGATGTTTGGTCATGACGTTTATAAAAGGACCTAACTCAGTGACTTGCCCACTGACACTGGTAGAATTAGACTATCCAGGAATTTTTACTTTTTGGCTGCCAATTGCTATGTTTAGTTATTGAAATGATATTTCATTTAGCAAAATCTTCTAAAACTAAATGATAATAAAACAAATATTTTATATTTGGCATCACCACATTGTGTTAAATCCCTAAAGACACCAGCATTACAGATGGGTGCATCTTCGATTACCCCTAATGGGTCAGTAAAAAATCTAGGGGTTATTTTTGACCAATGTATTAACATACATGAACATGTCACATCAGTATGCCGAGCTGCCTACTAACATCTTAAGAACATCCACTGTTTAAAAGCATTCTTGACACAAGAATCACTTGTAACTGTAGTTCATGCCTTTGTTACATCTCGTATAGACTATTGTAACTCCCTGTTATATGGCATATCTGATTAAAACATTAATCGCCTTCAGCGAATTCAGAATAGTGCAGCTTGCATTGTAACAAATACTAGAAAATATGATCACATCACCCCAATTCTTCAAGAACTACATTGGCTACCTGTTAGACAGCGTATCCATTTCAAGATTTTGTTAATAACTTATAAATCTATTAATGATATGGCGCCAGAATACCTGTGTGAACTGGTGTCCATTAGAAAGTCATCCCGAAAACTCAGGTCATCCAGTCAGATACTATTGCAGGTGCCAGTGTCTCGGCTCAAGTCATATGGTGATTGCGCGTGTGAAGGATTTGAGATGAACATGTCATTTTATCAATTTTAAAGTGGTATTAGAAGCTCAACTATTATCCACACACACAAAACAATCACAATATTATTTAAAATAATAATCCCAGCAAATTTATTAATAAATAGTATCACATGATATATATATATATATATATATATATATATATGAGGGTGAGATATTATGAGGTCCTCAGTAAAGGTAATGAAAGAAATTAAAATCCAAACAAGGTCAGAAAGTTCCATTTTGTCAATTCCAAAAACAAATTTATTGACCGTCAATTTGATTTTATGATTATTCCATGTATTATTATTGATTATTTTGTAAACATGTGATTGATCAATTAACTTGCAGTACAAAAATGAACAAATTCCAACACCATGTAGTCTAACAAGTCATACTGATCAGTGACAAAATTCCCCGAATCTACGGTTGAGATGATCCTGGGAGATCAACACAATAGAAAGTGTGAAGCCAATCTGCTTCAATATGATAAATTTGATGAATTTGGGATGCTCTAGAGTCAGATTTAAAAGATGTGACTTGAAGTCACTGACTTCACGGGTCAAATCACCTTACATAGCCATCATGGCTAAACACCAAGTAAATACACATTAAATGAATAATCCCCAAAATGTTTGTAGACACTTGTGACACGTTATGCAATTTGCTTACCTGTCAAACTTGGCACACTGTTTTGGACACTGGCAAGTAAAAACATAAGGACATACCATTTGCGACAATGAGAACACACTGTTTTTGTTCAATAAAAGTATTAAAATACTATTTTGTTGCCTCATATTTAGATGTTCAAGGTACTTCCTCTCAGAATCCAGTGAAGCTTCCAAATCACGTATTTAATAGGGAGCAATTATTCAATTCAGAAGCTCCATTAAAGTAAAAAATCTGATATAAATTAAAACAATCTGATTGAAATCAAGTAAATACGATTTATTTTAAAATCATGTTTTATTCCAACCCTGCTCAACAGTGATGTTGCTCAGGTCTAACAGTCATGTCTCTAACGTTCTGTGGCTGTTCTATAAACGTCTGTACAAGTTCAAAACGATCAACAGTATTGAGCGTTCTGTCCTATAACACTGACCGTATTGGGTAACAGGTTTGTGATGCTTGGCTATGCAAGCACTTCATCAAAAATAATAATAAATACTCCCATATGCTGACAGCCAAACAAAACAGTGTGTTATAATCAGGAGTAAGATTCAATTAGTCTCATTCATTTCGTAATTACAGGTTGGGGTAATTTGTTATGTCATGATATTTAATGAAATATTAAGTGTTTCAAAATCATGGATGTTATTCTACTTGTACAATTAATACATTAATATAAGATGAGGTCATATTTTAGGCTTAAAATATCACGATTTACGGTAGTACTGTCCATGAAGCCGACCTAACAATCTTAACTTTTCCCTGCAGTATTTTTAGATGATATCAAACGTTTTGAACACATGAAATAACAAAGAAACATCATCGAACATCGCGCTTATGAACCAGAAGGTGAACCATGGGAATAGTGAAAAGTATACAAGATTGTGTTGTGAAATAATGATAAAATTCCTGAAATAAATATTTTTATATAAACTGAACTTTTTGTTTTCAATAATCCTATATTATTACCACAATGATAAACATGCTCTTCTACGAAAACAACAAGATGTATATCTACATCTATGCCGCCCAAATGAATGAGATATCATGCTCTTGGGTATGGGATGTCTTGGGTATGAGTTGTCTTGTTACTAACACTTCCTTTAAATTGAAAGTCATGAAATGCGCTACTGAGTCCAACAACATTTATCCATAATTACAAAAATCTGATAATTCTACATATAACTATTAATTTTTCATTACAAAGGCATGAATCATTATCATCAACTTGTTTCACTTCTATTTTAACTCCATGATCAAGTCTAAATGGCTACTAACTTCTTGACACTGAAATAGCACCAGCCATAAAGCCGACCCACAAAAATAATGGTAATAATATTACATTTTATTTTGACACATAAGCCGACAGCTCAGACATAAACAAAGCATTGACTTAATCATGGCCTGGACCTATGGTATTAATAATAATAATAATGTATACTTAATAAAGTGCCCTTACTAGCAGGAGCCATTCAAAGGCGCTGTACAAATAATATGTAATATAATAATACCCCAAATAATATGTCTGTAAAAACCCTGTAATGATTTAAAAGATAATAATTATTTATCTGTGAAAGCGACCTTAAATAGGTGTGTTTTTAGAAGAGACTTAAAATTTCCAAGAGTCGACGCAAACAGCTCTGGATCTTGGACAGTTCTATCTGATTTATTAAAACATTGCTGTTAAATGTTAAAGATCATACTGATAATAATACTAATAATTAGCAATATATGTAGGCTGTTAATGAGCCAAGACATTAATTAAGAACCAATGAAGTAACCCTTATATATGTTGGCATTAAGAAGGCATAAACTTTGTCAAAAACCTGGTTTAAATCATCAAAAACCCTTTTTGACGTTGAAAACCCTCAAAAAACACTATAGTAGTTTTGGATGTCATGTTTGTACGTCAGGTGCCTATGTTTGTGATAAGAATGCATTTATTTATATTGTTAGAGTTTGATTTTTAATATTATTTCTAGAAATGAAACGAAACAACTGTTTGCAGACATAATTTTATTTAATAACTGTTGCCAAATATATACTTTGGATCTGTGTTTTTGACGGTAATTTTGTCCCAAATTAGTTTTTTATGATGATTTTGTTTTAAATTAGTTTTTGACGTGATAGGTTTTAACCGGTGGTTTAATGATAGGTTTTAACCGGTGGTTTAAAGCGCTTTGTTAAAAACCTGTGAACCCTGGAATTTACTCTTACTCGTGTGTGACACGTGTATTACTCTCTTCATACAATATTTGATTCTCCTTACTATGAAATGGGATGATTTCAGGCGTATCTAACCAAATAAATTGCATCAATAATTATAGTGGATGTAGTTATCTATAATCATCTAGTCATCCTTTGAATGTCAATGTTTAGCCTTATTCTAATGATTTAAGGACACCGACTGGCCTAAATTGTGCCCATGTGTCGTTAAACAACATTCACCCATTCACCCAATTCTAATGATTTAAGGACACCAAAGGCCTAAATTGTGCCAATGTGTCGTTAAACAACATTCATCCATTCACCCAATTCTAATGATTTAAGGACACCAAAGGCCTAAATTGTGCCCATGTGTCGTTAAACAACATTCACCCATTCACCCAATTCTAATGATTTAAGGACACCAAAGGCCTAAATTGTGCCAATGTGTCGTTAAACAACATTCATCCATTCACCCTATTCTAATGATTTTATTATAACTTTGACCTGATCTAGATGTACATGAAATACTTTGACATAATCACGGCAGTATTTATGACATCTTTTGTAACACCTTTTACTGCCTTATTTCGTTTAATTCTTGAGGACACCGAATGGCCTAAATTGTGCCAATGTGTCGTTAAACAACATTCGTCCATCCATCCTTTAATTATTGGTGTAACTGGTCTTCATTGTGTACCGGTATCGATTGAATATTGGATCATTTCAGCAGAAATCAAATATTAATGCAGTCATAAAACTACAATTAATAAATTAAGTTATATGTGCATTTGATTGATTTTATTTCCAACAAAAGGAGTTCATTTTATTAAAAGATTTAACAGGTTCACTTACAAGACAGAATGCTTATTGCGTGCAGTAATATCAATAAATTGCCTTGTGTTCAGCATAATAGCAAAGATGTGCATTTTCAGCATTCAAAGTTTTGTATGTGCACCATTGATGTCAATGTTTATGTAATGAAAATATATTTATCTGAATATTGACTTATAATATATGTCAATGTAAAAGATGAAGATTATTAAATTAGAGGTATCATTCAACATCACTGTTTGTGCCTTTAAGTTGTCAGTATAGTGATGATGATGATGATGATGGAGGTCAGATGGTATTTTGGTTACATATTGTTTGTAAATAGTCTATCTTTTTCTGTAGATTCAGAGATGATGTATGGGCTCTAATCTCTCAAAAGATGGTACAAAGTGTTCTTCTGATAGAAATGGTGAAGCAATCAATCACCTGATATATATATATATATATATATGTGTGTGTGTGTGTGTGTGTATACTTGTTTGTTCTTTCTGCAACTAATCTGATATCAAAGACTTCCATCTATGAACTCAGCCATCTCCAAACAACTACAGTCTCTAGGATGTTGATATTCTCAGGGATCAGCTCCTGGATCACATTCCACATGACAATGATGATTGATTAATTTGTAAAGCAGTCTCAAAGTTTGATTCAAAGTTTGAATGGGTCTTTCTCTAACAAAGGCAATTTATTAAATATTGATTGATTCATAGTCATCAAAATATAAGCTATTCACATTTGAATACTTCTACTTCATTCCATATTAACATATGCATAGCAATAAATGACTAACAATAAATCCATTTTAAGTACACCTTTATTCAAACACATTTGAAAATAAATAGATAGATTATTTCACAATTTCCATTTACAAACATTTTGCTCATAGACGATATAAAATTTCTTAACAGTAACAATTTATAAGGAAATTGAGGGACCAATATAGCCGAGGCTGTCTTCCTATTGGCCCCTGAACAAATACGTATAATCACAAAACATTTAATGAATGCGATTGGTCTGTGTTCTCGCCAGTTAGGAGGCACCAAGGATATCTCTGTACTACATAGGTTTATTACTTTGGTGAATATTGTGCTAGAGACCCAGGCAATGATGTAATCAAATTTCCAGTTCAGGAGAGAAGTTTAAAGAAAACACACGTTAGCGTTCTTCCATCATTATGATATTTTTGGTCGAGTGAAACAAATAAAGAAAATTCACGAAGGCCATAACTAGATGTTATTTTTTATTAAATAATAAATTTCAAAATGCCTATCGATAACAAACACTGCTGTCCAGACATTGGAAAGTCTGTATTTAATATTAATATCCTTGAACGCGGACAGATTTTCAGTTTTGTAAAATAATAATGCAAATTTGGAATTGCAATTTCAGGCATAGAGGATCTTTGTACAAAGAGGGATGAGCTCCAGAAACAGATCCTAGATGAAGAGGAGGAGAAGAGAAAAGTCCAGAATGACATCCGGATTCTGACAGAAAAACTTGCCAAAATTAATGAAAGTTTGAGCAAGAAAATGGCATCAAGGAATGAATTTGACAAAACCATCGCAGAAACTGAAGCTGCATATATGAAGGTTAGTAAAGTAATAAATAAATCATCATACCTTAGTTTAAGTTGGGAATTATTTAAGGAAAGTTGTTTACGGCCTTGCACACCATTTAATCACATATTTATTTTACCTAAAGCAATGTACGCACATATCGGTATATAAATGAGAATGTCTTATTACATTGGGAAATTTTCAGTTTCATTCATTGACCTTTCTGAGAAACACTGAGCCATTTTATTAATAACTTATAAATCTATTAATGATATGATACCTGTGTAAGTCATCCTGAAAACTCAGGTCATCCAGTCAGATACTATTGCAGGTGCCAGTGTCTCGGCTCAAGTCATACAGTGATTGTGCATTTAGTGTTGCAGCGCTCACTTTGTGGAATAAGTTACCGGCAGATATTAGAAATGCGTCATCTCTTGAAAATTTTTAATCTGTTCTAAATACACACCTATTCAAAGTTGCTTTTACGGATAAATAATAGTTATCTTTTAAATCTGTTATAGTTTTTTACAGACATACTATTTGGGGTATTATTATATTACATATTAATTTATACAGTGCCTTTGAATGGCTCCTGCTAGTAAGGGCACTTTATTAAATATACATTATTATTATTATAACTAACTTATGTTTGTGATTTGTTAAATTCTTCAATTCCACTGTCTTACAGATTTTGGAGAGCTCACAAACATTACTAAATGTGTTAAAGAAGGAATCACAAACACTTGGAACAGTAAGCAATCATCTTCCCCAGACACAGCCGTCCGTCAGCAATCTTCAGCGAGGACATACCCAATTGTCCTAGAGAGCTTCTCATTTGATTCATTGTGATATTGTAAATACATACTGTCCTGGTGCAGATATCCGTCATCTCACATCAGTACTACATTTACGCATTCATTTTAGCTAAAAATATCAATCGAGACTTATTAAAGGGTTTTATTGTAAAAGATAAGTTTTTGTAATATATAGTTATGGATAAGACTAATAACATAACAGATAACTGGGTATGAGAATTGCAGAAATGTTTCTTGGGAGTTGATAAATAAGACAAAATTGGATATTTAGTTCTCAAATGATCTACTTTGTTATCATGTTGTCAACAACAGATTTGGTGTATGTCAACTTCTCTTGGTATAATATGCATCCCTTTCTAATAACATTCATTTATTAGAGCAGTAAACGTATATATATATATATATATATATATATGTGTGTGTATAGGTTTGGTTTTATTCTTTTTTAAATGTCGGTTTTAATTGCATTACATAAATCAGAAAGTTTTATTGTTATTAATAAAAAAATATGTCGGAATGATTTACTTGTTATTGTTAATTATATGAAATGAAACTATGTGAACTAATTTTAACAACTGACAGGTACCCAGTGCAATTAGTTTTCAAACAAACAAACTTTCCAGTGATATCACATCCATTGTATTTTATGAATGTGCAGGGTAACCAATTTATTGATTTAAAAATTTGTATAAAACAAATAAGGGGATTGTCTTGTGCAATAAACGGACAAATAATCTTTAATATAAAAGTTTATGGTCAATATTCTTGGTTCTCCTTGCATAATTATTTCCTCAGATTATTATCATTATGTTCCTAAGCTTGTTCTCATCCTTCTGAAATACGAGCCCATCTTTCCTTTATGTTCATATTTTAGAACTGGCCAAAACGTGACCTATATATCAAAAGGGGAAAATTAAAACACCTTTTGTGCTGATGTTATATTTAGCTTCACTCACTAAAGATTCACTATTTTGTATACTACCTATTCCAATTAATATTCCAATGTAGAATATTTTTTATACGAGAGTGATTAGATGTAATAATTAGATATTATAATATTAATATTAGATATTTGGGTGAAAAATAGCTCTATGCTATAAAATTAGCATCCCAAATTGTTTCTGGTTATTTGTTACCCAATTAATGCCTTCACATAAACACTTGCCAGATTCCATTTATCGGATTCTCGTAGATGAACACAGGCCACTCGGATAGCAGTGTTCAAAGCATTGCACTGCAAACCTCCAGGTTATGGGTTCAAATCCAACTGGTATCTGAGTTTTCACCTAGGAAGCTACAACACTACATTCACTCATGGATGGACACAATCAGACCATGTATAAATGGATGCGAATGAATGCCGGACTAATTTCATCATTGTATAGATAAATGAAGTCAGGAAAGTCTTTTTGGTTCTCGTGATGCATTGTTTTTGTTTGCAATTACGTTGTATATTAACTGTTCTTGAAATAAGACGGGCAATCCAATATATTAAATCATGCCAAACATTCTACATCATGTTTTATTATTTGGTGATAGTACCTCAGATTTGTTACATCACTAACTGTGTTTAATGGATGGGATGCAATTAGGGTTTCAAATTTTTTCTCGCTATTTGAGAACTTTTCATGGAACAATTAAGGGCGTTTTTATTTTACAAATATTGTTCTTCACAGTACCTTCTACATAGTTAGTGAGGTGACAAATTAGCAACGAAACTAGATAAAATAATAGGGTGTATATACATCACTGCACACAAGAAAAGATACATTTTGAAATGATAATAATGTTAGCTGTTGCTAAATGTTTAGTAATTTGTCTGGAAAGCAACATAACCCATTTTAAGGAATTTGATGATGACTTCCATCCAATCTCTCATTTTGTGTGTTTAATCTATTTTTAAATGGAGAGTTAAGGCAATAATTCCCCGACAAACACTCGCTGAATAATGCGATTCAGACGGCGAATTTGAAAGTACCCCCGGTAGTGTCCCATCTCAAGATATAAATTACAAACATTTACTAAGCAGCTCCAAGCTCATTTACTGTTAGTCATGGAATTTGCATTGGTGCATTGCTTTTGAAAATAGTATCACATGCTATAATATATGTTCTGTTTCAGAATTAAACACCGTGATGTGTTCAAATAACTTAAAACCAGTGGTTTCCACGCTGAAATCATTTAGTGTATTAACGACAAAACATCAGTCAAATATTCTTGACCTCTTTCCTGCCAAAATATTAAACTTGTGAACAATCACACAGTTCACCAGTTTCCAAATGCAAATTAGCTACACTCGACATTTTCAGTAATTCCGATAATAATCCGGTCATCCTTACAAATAGAATCAGACACTTCCTCCTGGCACTGATATAAATATAACATCATAAACTCCCAATGGTACAAAAATAAAGCAGCAGCCTTTGCAACAGCCAGAAAACACATGAAAATATTAAGCAGGTCAAAGTGTAATGCTGATGCTGATTCCTACAAAAGAATCTTAAGCATTTACTGAACATAATCCAATTCTATCAACACACAGTCTCTGCTAGCAAGATTTCCAAATATATCCCACGATTAAGATTTGCACAAAATCTGAATGTTTATTACTTAAACAACATGATCCTTACAACATTATATTTGTTAACACGATGTATATTCAATTTGGTCAATGCTCATTAACATATTTAAATCAGCTACCATGGCACTGGATGTCTACCTAGATTGTTTTAAAAATTAATACAGTAACCCCACTTCAGTAAAATATAATGTACTCGCTAAATGATTTGATAAATTATATAAAAATCATTCCATTTTCGCAAAATTCTATTTCTTATACACAACTTAAACCAGAACTTGTCATATGATGTACAAATGTTATCATGTATGGAAAGATAATATTCCAGATGTGTAGAGCTTCGTCTTAGAATCCTGACCATGGCTACTTTTGTTTTGAAATGATGCAATTGTGACATGGGTGCACTAGTGTATAAACAGTTACTTGAAAGTAAACTCATCAACATCTGTGCTAAGAATCCTCCTGTTGCAATGTACACTTCAGCATCCATAGAGCACCTTTTGGCACACAGTATTCCTTCAGTAATTTTCTAAGATCATTGTCTGATAGCACATCAATTCCAGCTTCGTCTACTTTCTTTCGGAAGCTGCTCAGACGGACTTGCGGCTTTTCTTTTAACATTCCGATAAGAACAGCTCTGACCTCATCCCAGCCATCACCGACTTTGTTCAGGATGTAAACGGAATCAGTATTTGGCCCAAAATTCAATTTCTGGGCTCCGGCTAATAGAAGACTCTCTTCCAGCTGTTTGTCAGAAACACCACAGCCCAGGATGTGCCCAGGTGGGCACTCGGCTAGTTTTAACAGAAAGAGTCTCTTAAAGTCTGACGTGGACAAGACATGTCTTGAAGCGAGACGATCAGCAGCAACTTTCACAAGTTCTAATTTGAGTGCACCCAAGTCAATGGTTGTGCCATTGATATCTGAGGCGGGGGACAGCATCCGGTCAACATCCATGCCATTTTCCACATTATCACCTTCATCGCCACCAGCCCCTAGATGAAGCTTCTTCAGATCAGATCCTGAACTGTGGTGCCGTCTCTCAGGTCCAGAATAGTGTCGCCGTTTGTCTGATTTTTGCACATCCATGTCAGCATCGCTCTGATCGGACATCGACATCTCGCCACCAGATTTTGAACGGGAGCGCGATGTTGTGCGCCGACATCTTGGGGAGGTTATCACAGATGAGGTAGCATTTGCGGCTAGTTTCAGATCAGCCTTTGTCACATTAAGGATTTGAGCTAGCTGCTGGAACTTGCGATCCCAGAGCATCTGCTGCCTTTGGGCAACCTCAACATGACGACTGATAAACTCCTGATCAAATGACATCACAAACTCCCAGCCCTTGTGAACCCTAAATCGGGCCATCTGCTCAAGGATATCCTTGACATCTTCTGCTGGCAGCCTGATCACAGATGCGATGTCCTTTCGCACCAAGTAGCGATTGTGCAGGAAGCGCCACATGATGTAATCTCGGCCACGACACAGCGTTTCGGCAGGTATGCCACTGTGTGCGCTGAAAGAATCCTTAGGGTAGAGCACCTCACTCTTCACAACCCAGCAACCTTGAACAAGCAGTGCCACCTGCTGGACATTTCGCAGGACAGTGGTCACATCTGTGCCCTTTGGCAGCAGCGACATCAGTTGGCTAAAGTGGATCACCTTGGCACTTATCAAAAGAGCTCGTACCTGTTCTGCCAAAGGCATCGTTTTCAGGTCACTCATAGAGAGGACATTGTTTGGCATATCGGGCTTCTTCTCTTCGGCCGCCTTCTCCTCGGGTATGAGCTGCTTCAGGTAATCATCGGGGCTCATGTAAAACTCAGATGTATCATTACTCAGTGTTGCATAGAGAAGGCATCTTTCGGACTCTGCCAAGCCGGTGTGTGGCTGGTGATAGTTGAGGTTCACCCAACATTCTTCCTTTTCTTTTTTCTTCATGAAGTCGTAGGAAGCGAGGCGACGAGCTTTGGCTTCTTTGGTTTCCTGCCTCTCAAACTTCACCATCACCGGTTTGGCGTCATCTTCATCCTGAGAATCTTCATCTCCCACGGCGCCCTTCTGCAGTCTCAAGTCAGCTTTGTCTAGATACTCAAAGCTCGGCCTCATTTGTAGCACTCCCCTCAGAGGGGTCATGTGGAGCTCGTTATCCTTTAACGTGCCGAGTACATAACGGCCAGTCGCTACACCACTCGCCTCAGAATGCAACACCTGTTTGTCCATCTTGTTCGAGCTGTACACCGAACTCTCATCTGGCTCAGCTCCATCAACATTTAGTGCTATCTGCTCGCCCTTACTCGATGCATAGTTTGAACTCCTCGTGTTAACGGCGAGTTCCACTTCTAGCTGGAGTTGTTTTGGCTTGGCACGCGAGGCGATGTGAGGAACCTCATCGTATGGGAAGCGACATGGTCTGACAGGATATTGTAAGAGTAGGAGGTTCTCGGATAGCTGTTTGGACAAGTATACATCCACCTCCTCAACAACTGGATCATCTTCGTCCAATGATGACAGCTGGTCCTAAAAAAACATTGAAATACTGGATATGATCATTTGCAGATTAAAAAAGATTTACCATATCATTAGATAAAATTATTAAGTGTGGGTGAAACAATATGTTGAATGGATCACACAGAAATGATTTTGTACGATAAAAATGACGAAGACGGAAATGGTGGATGTGTGGAAACATCGAAATGGAGTCCATTTCATGAAACCTGGTTTTTAAGAAATGGAGCAAAATAAGAGTAGAAATGAACCAAGTCTCCATGAAATGGATCATAAATACTACCATAATTACGTAGATGAACCAGTAATAAATATTGTAACATTTAATGATCACAGATCCTAAAATTCAAGAGAAACTGACAAATATCAGTGATTCAATTCAACCACTCACTTTTTCCAAATAATTCATTATGGAAATAAACATACATCATCATAGTTCAAGCGTGCTGCACTGTATCACATGAATATTATATGACTGAATAACTTCTGAGAAAAAAAATTCAGTCTTCAACAACATACGGAAGAATGTTTTTCTTCTACAAAAATTTAAATGTTAAGATATGTTTTTGACAAATGTATCCCCAACAGCAGAATATACTGGAATTTTCCCTGGAGTGAAACCTTGGTAATTCATGTAAAACTGCAGCTTATGGTTGGAAACTTGGACCTATCATGGGGAGACATGATAAACATAACATGATAAACATGGTTGAACTACTCTTTATATATATATATTATGAAATGCTTCTAAGTGGCTGTAAAACATCGATCATCATCATCATCATGAAATGCTTCTAATCTAATCAATTTCAAAACAGCTCGTCAATTTAAGGATCTAGAACAGCCTAGTGATTGGCATGGGGTCATTTTAACTAGTTTAAGACTACCAACACTTTCAACAAAAATTAAGTGTGAGCAGGAAAACGTTTGGACACAATTTATTAAAAATTCCTAAAGGTCGTTCCTTAAAATTTTAAAACTTGTTACATCAGACAACAATCAATTGATGTTTCACAATTGAAAGTTAAATAAATTTTAACACAAAAACATTTCAACAAAATATGTCAATAAATGAGTTAAATAATGTAATTACAGTCTGAGGTATGCCAGGGCATGACACTTACTCTTGACATCCACATGTCCTGTAGGACAAGTGCTGCAAAATTGTACTTGTCCCATTTGAAATTTACTTGTCCCAACAAACATCCACAATATCACCGAATTACATGAAGCTACAATTTATTAGCAGCCTTGAATAAAGAATGGTGTTTTGTTTGTTGTATATTTATTTGTGAAACACAAGCACATGGAGGCAAAGTGGATGTAAACACAAGCACATGGACTGAAACATCCATGACCAGGTAACATTAATGAGACAACCACGATCAACTTTACTCTGGCTAAACAACTGCAGACATTACTAACGCATGCTGTGATTGGCCCACGCATTCGACATGAGCAGTTGGTTTCAGTCTTTTAGCAAACTTCTGGACGGTGATCTGGGGAAAATGACACGTAATTTGAAATATCAAGAAATGACGAATAAACAGTCGTTTTCGATATGTTTCAGTTTACTTGTCCTGTCGGGCAAGTACTTGGGACTTGTCCTGCGTGCAAAACCACTTGTCCTGGACAAGCAGACAAGCGTTAATGTCCTGCCCTGTAAGCTAGAGTAATGAACATTTAATTAGAGCTAAATTACATATTAGAAAAACGCACACTCATGGGGATAGATTCATCCATTCAAGAGGTCATTAAACCACATCCATCCTGGGTGGCTGGGCCCAAAATTAATTCTGTACTTGTATCTCAATTCACATCTATTGTTTGTTTTTTTTATTAAATATTTCCAAACAAAATCCTCTATCTTTCCATCATTATCATATCAAATACCATACTGAACACACATCACAACAACAGATCTGATGCTGAATAGAAAATCATGTTCTGTTTATAGAGAAAAAGATGAGCAGAAGTTATACATTGTTGTTGATGTAATTGACTCCACTGATTGAACGCGATGAAACAAGACCAGAACCGCAAATGATCCTGACATTGATAAGTCGGTACTTATATAATTAGTGGAGGAAATATATGCCCAAGCCAGTTTCAGACAAAAGAAATTAACTGAAATATGTTTAACAAACTGTTTTGTTTTATCGTACCAAATACTTAAAACTGTTTCAAGTTAATCCAGAGTCCCATTAAATCTGAAAATATACAAATCTATTCTGTTCTTATATCTAATTTGTTTTTAGTTTTATCAGGGGATCCTTTAGTCTTTAGCTTCCCACACTAGGCCATATGTAAATCTGGCGCTGTTGATCTGGAACTGTATCTAAAAACACAAAAATAAAACCTCATGGTCTACCTAGATTATCGCCAGCTTCTGCTGGGCTAAAATTATATGACCATGGGGTCTTCCAGCTTCCTACGTAGCCAAGAATCCTAGTCTATGCTTTGTTTTCTCGTATTTCCTTTGGATATCGAGAATTTCAGCCTTTGTCATAGCTTTTTTTGTGGGCAGCGGTGAACAATTAAAAAATGCAGTATCTCTGGGTATTTTTTTTGTCAATATCAATTAATCCGAACCCGTCTGAACACAAGCGAGAAATCTCAATGGTCGAAAACCTTTTCTGTGCAGTTTTCAGTGTTGTGAATAAAGTATTACATAAAAGTCAAACTGTCCTTCCAAATAATATCAACTCAGATAAAAATATGGCCCATTGTTTTAATAACTTCTTCTGTCAAAAAATATTAAATATACATAGTGGGTTCCAGTCCAGCACCTTATCACAGGGTAAGCCATTGGTAGAAGAGTCCTGCATATCCATGATGGATACATTTGAGCCTTTTACAGAGACTGATATCAGATAGTTGCTGAAAAAGTCATCTAATGCTTTCTGGCTTGTGAAAGATTGTCTGGATGTTCTGATAAACCTAATTACAAATATAGTTAGTAAATCATTATCTCTGGGTGTTTTCTCAAGATCCATGAAAGCTGCCCTTGTAAAACCATTAATAAAAAACCACACTATGGACTGTAATATTCTAAACAATTACAGACCTGTTTCAAATCTTACATTTTTATCTAGTTATAGAAAAGGCAGCTTGCTTTCCATCTAAACAAATATTTAATCAATAATAACCTTAATGAATACTATAGTCTGCCTATAAAAGTTGTCATAGCACTGAAACAGCCTTAGGTTAGGGTGAAAAATTATATTATGATGTCAATTGATCAAGGTAAGCCAGTAATACTTGTTCTTCTGGATCTGTCTGCTGCATTTGATACAGTTGACCATAATGTACTTTTCTCTAGGTTAAAAGACATGTTTGGTCTGTTAGGTAAAGTACTTGAATGGTTTAGATCCTATCTGGAACAACGCTCCCAGAGAGTGTCTGTTCATGGTATTTTATCTGACATTCAGTTTTTGTTATCTGGTGTACCACAGGGTTCAGTTCTTGGTCCTCTGGTCTTCACAATGTATACCCGTCCTCTTGGGGTCATTGCGCAGCGATATGGGGTTAAATATCACTTGTATGCTGATGACACACAGCTGTATATATCAATGGATGCTGACAATGAGTTAAATTTCTCCTCTTCCTTGAAGAATTTAGAACATTGTATTGCTGATATTCGGCTATGGATGACTCAAAATCTTCTAAAACTAAATGATAATAAAACAAATATTTATATTTGGCATCACCACATTGTGTTAAATTCCTAAAGACACCAGCATTACAAATAGGTGCATCTTCGATTACCCCTAATGGGTCAGTAAAAAATCTAGGGGTTATTTTTTACCAATGTATTAACATGCATGAACATGTCACATCAGTATGCCGAGCTGCCTACTACCATCTTAAGAACATCCACTGTTTAAAAAAAAGCATTCTTGACACAAGAATCACTTGTAACTGTAGTTCATGCCTTTGTTACATCACTTATAGACTATTGTAACTCCCTGTTATATGGCATATCTGATTATAACATAATCGCCTTCAGCGAATTCAGAATAGTGCAGCTCGCATTGTAACAAATACTAGAAAATATTATCATATCACCCCAATTCTTCAAAAACTACATTGGCTACCCGTTAGACAGGGTATCCATTTTAAGATTTTGTTAATAACTTATAAATCTATTAATGATATGGTGCCAGAATACCTGTGTGAACTGGTGTCCATTAGAAAGTCATCCCGAAAACTCAGGTCATCCAGTCAGATACTATTGCAGGTACCAGTGTCTCGGCTCAAGTCATATGGTGATTGTGCGTTTAGTGTTGCAGCCCCCACTTTGTGGAATAGGATGCCAGCAAATATTAGAAATGCGTCGTCTCTTGAAAATTTTAAATCTCTTCTAAAAACACACCTATTTAAGGTCGCTTTCACAGATAAACAATTATTATCTTTTAAATTATTACAGGGTTTTTACAGATATATTATTTGGGGTATTATTATATTATATATTATTTGTACAGTACCTTTGAATGGCTCCTGCTAGTAAGGGTGCTTTATTAAATATACATTATTATTATTATTAAATTATTCGACATGAGCCAATGATGAGAGTCCATATACGCAGTATCCATTATGAAAATCCGACCAAAAATGGAAAGCATGTAAACATAGGAGCGCGATTCCACATGTGCGAATGCAAATCTGATGGTTGATTCTAGTATCCAGGCAGGCTTTCCCAAGAAAAAATTGGTCAGATGGTGTCCAAAACACATGGATATCGCAATGTCGCATATGCTATCACAGTGTCACATACACTATATGTAATCTTGGCTTTACCACAAATTGTATCACACTCACAGTCTGACAGGCAAGTATTTTGAATTAAATGGTTGCCCTTACCAATAAATAGTCGCCAGGGGCGAGTTGGCGACCACTAATTTTCAGCCCTGTCAGTGCATCACATAGACATATTAACCTAGATATCCAAAATTAATAACTTTACATTTCCATAATTTGTTTCCAGTTAAGCCATTTCAAAAAGTGAGGTAGCATTATATATACTCGCAAAATTCATATGTAGGTAAAAGGACAAGATCTAATATACAAAAATCAATATTGATGACGAAAGTGGCAAGCAACTAGATCTAAATATGTGACTCCCTATTTTCGCCCACCAACAACCACAAACTGTTATATATCTTACCATTGTAAGGAGAGAATATCGTCCTAATCATCCAGACAAAAGTTAAATATAATGTCTAGGACATTATGAAAACTGTCACGGAACGTTAGGAACGAGTAAGGCCAATAAAATCACAAACTAACATGACACATGGCCAGTACTAGACTATAAAACGTCAACATGCTCGTTGATGCAGAGGAACATCCCATACGTACTAAGTTGGCCTGATTCGCTTTGAATAGTAGTTTCGAAAACAAATAAATTCGACCTTTAAAAATCAGGGGAGAAACTAGATACAATACGTGATTTTTTTCTAAACGACAATTCTAGAGTTATTTTAAGAATTAAAATCTAGATAAAATTTCCGCTCTAATAATATCTAATAATAGACCGATCCAGGGGAAATGTGTTGCATCGGTTACCAACTACGCTCTCGGGTTAGAAACAGCTATGGCGCCCACTATTAGTATGGGATGATATCTTTTCACTAATGGTAAATACTAGAAATCTTTCAGCAAATTATTTCATATTACATGGACACTGAGACTAGTATTTCAGCTGAACGATTGTGTCTTTCCAAAGGATTTGACACAATATTGATTGAGCGGACCGATCTTTCTTGTAGTATTTAGTCACGCACCCTGCACGAGTTAAATTTGTACTGGCACACCGCCACCACTCTCACTAGTACACCAGTACGCAATATCCAGGATGGATTTTGTACTTAATGGGAAGAAGAGAAGAAGAATGACGCAAGTTAGCTTGAATACCGCTCTCTGGTGCCCGAGGAAAGCTTGACCGCTACCTATGCTAAATTGGCGAGTTTTCACGTCAACCTTTTTACAGGTCTTGGACGAAATAAAAAGTTATGTTCTTTGAATAACATTCAGATTCATTGATTCAGCGAAACATTTTGGTACACGAGATCGCCATCATAACACTAATAAGTGTGAATTTAATAGGCAATAACTCAACACCACAAACACACAGTTCGCCATCTTGGCACCAGGAAGGACATTGTAACCATAGAAAATGTCCAAAGATGGGCTACACATATATTACCTGGGCTGAAGGAGCTAAGCTACAAAGAGAAGTTAAAGAAATTAGATCTTCTAACATTGATGTATAGACGAATCTGAGGGAATATGATAGAAGTGTATAAGATACTGAATGAAAGATATGATCAGGACGCGGAAATGCAGCTGCAGGTAAATAACAACAATACAGGAGGACACCAGAAGAAATTATATAAGGAACAAAGTAAAACCAAAATAAGACAATTTAGGTTGCGTGTGGCTGATACATGGACCAGTCTTCCGGAATATGTTGTAGAAGTCCTTTGATGGTAGATTAGACAAATTCTGGGCTGATCAACCAATCCGTTTTGATCACGAGTCGCAGATAATAACCGGCTGGTTTCGTGAAAAATTTAAAAGAATGTCAGAAGACATCGATCTGGAGATAGAGGTCATGTACACCTGCGTTCAGAAACTACATAAGGTTACATAAAGTTATCTTGGTCGCCTTTCGTTCGATCATGTGACACTGAAAATTTAACTACGAATACACCGTCGCGCAAAATAATGTTCCATACTACAAATTAAACAATTTAAGCACATCTTAACAATATAAGCCTATGATTGTCCTTATGGTTTATTCATTAAAATTCTATAATATTGCTGAGGTACAAGTCGTAAAATTAATTATATTATGGAGATCAATTGACACGTGGTGCTACAAACGCGTTCTAAATATTTTGCCGGAGGTGTATTTATTCAACCACATGGTCGAATCAAATTTAATGGGGCTCCTCGGGATTAATTTGAAACAGTGTATATCCAACGGAAATCTATTTTATCATGGGTGTGCGAACACAGTTTTTGAAAAGTTAATTGATAAATTTCTTGCGTTTAATTATATTGTATCACTGCCGAAAGTGTGCCGTTTGGATTCTATTCATTTGGAGTAACATAATTACTTGTAATCAAAAGCTGCCAAATCGTTCGGGAAATTCGGAGTGCAGCCTCGCTAAACGTGCATGGGTAGCGTATTGGCCCTGCTCAGAACAGGGCCATACATTGGCTAGACACAACTAAGCCTTCGTTAATCATATTCAATGTACACTTTTGGAAATATTGTTTTTACTTGTACCTGGAAACCAATCATATATCTATCACCTGTATATTATTTTTTTTTAAATTTATTACATTAGTCTATTAGAGTATTAACACCCTTAGCATTTACATCAAACATCAATCATCATCTTGACAGCTCAGTGTTCCGAAAGTTTATTAAATTAGCCCAACATCCTGATGTCCCGACCGTTTATGACATTAGTTGGACATTAGGATGTTTCGGCGGTTTAAGACGGTCTAACATCTCGATAATCCGACAGTTTATGACAACAGTCCGACATGCCGATGTTTTGACAGTTTATAACGTTAGTCCGACGTGCCATTGTTCCAACAACGTAATTTTGACTCTATTTAGGTTTAACTGTTGTAAGTCAATTAAGGGCCATAATAACGTGATTGAAGTTTTAAAAAAAATACAAGTCTTTTGTTGTTTTGTCAAAACTTCGTTTACAAAAGTATATTTTATTTTTGACTAGTTAATGGATCGAACGTTGTGATCGCTGTACATCAAATTTTGGCACTGATTTTACAAAATATTTTCCAATTTTTTTTAACGATATTGGCGCGCAAACTTATAGATTCTTGTTCCAATATTAATTATGTATGACAGATTATGAGCTGTTGATATCAATAACAACTTCAATCAGAAAAACATTAATTATATACTGGAACGTTATGATATACTTTCCGATAACAGTAATACCCCGTTTTAATTTTTTTTGGCCTACGTCAAATTTGCCTTAACGCCACTTTTCTATAGAAAATCTCAGTTTAGCGAACGTCATTACGCCCGACGTTACGTCAATCAGCACGTCACCTACCTCATAATAAAAGGATGAAAAATAAATGAATTAATAATGAAATATTTAAAAAAGCTTTTTCACTGATGTGTTGGAAATATTCTGGCCGTTTACGTTTGCTTATAATAATAATAACTGGAGTGAGAGAGAGAGAGGGGGGGGGGGGAATATAAAAAATTTAATAAGTCTCTGCCATGTATATCTTTAGTGACGCCGATAATATTTATGAGAATATTTTACTTTTATCTTGTTTATTTGACTGAAATCTTCAACTGATATAGCGTTTACTAATATTATTTATATTGAGTTTGTTTTTCAGATTTTTATTTATTAATTGTATTACACTGCAAATTACTCCCTTCCTATTGGACAGTGATTATTATCGACTGTGATATTCACGGATTTAATTTTCCGAAATATAAACTGGAAATAAATTGTGCAAAAGACTTAAACCGGTTCACTATTGTTATAGCGAGCTTCCAGATAATGAACCTCCTTACAGTATATTGTGTTTAGTGATTTTGTCTTGTTTTTGAAATATTTAGTTTTTAGCAAGCACTCAGAAAAAAACTTGATGGATTCATGCCCGTAGATCATTTTGCATGTTTTTTATTGTTCGCACAGAGAGAGCGTTAACTATAGTATTATCATTAGGTGAAATGTGTTGAAAGCAAAACACATGAAACGTATTTAATATGGTTGACATAATTTGTACATCACGCACACATAGATATACAGATTCACTTTTGGGAAAAAAATATATGTTGACTTACTTATTGTAATAACCTGGTTATAAAAAAATGCCCCCCGCTCATTTTCACGCTGACCATAGAACGATCGTTTTAGCCGAATGTTCCAGTTATGGTTTATTTACAATTGTATAATCTATTGTTTAAAAAATTCTGATTTCTATCCACTTTGGCACTATTTGATAACCAGAATACATTATTATTAGAAATATGCGAGTTATTTTTAGATAAAGACAAGTTTCCCACTGCTGACAATCATCATTCATTTCCATGTTAAGTGTAATTAAGCAGCTTCCTTTTTTTATCTAAATCTTCTACGCTGGATAATGTATAATGTAGCATTTCCTGTAAAACATATATATTTATTATTTGTTTTTAAATAAAATATACAAATTGTTGATGAAGTGACCATATTGACGTAAGCATTGATCTGAAAGAAAATTAGACCGTGCATGCCCACCACTTTGATGGCTATCAGGTCCCAACTTCCGGTAGGGGCAAAAAGGAAAGCAGACTGCTAAAATCAGGTTTATAAACGTGGTAAATTCTTGTTGTGTCGTTGGTTGCATAAACCATGGAAGTAATGTAAAAAGATTATCTTTTCATCGGCAAGGAACACGTTTAAAAAGTTGCTAAAGCGTTTTGTTATGGGAAATTAAGCTTAACTATTATTATATTTAGCCTGTTCAACAACCCTGTCTTTGGCGTTTGATCCCAACTAAACTAGATCTACGGACTTGCATAAACCGACGTTTACATATTTTATGGCATATAATAAGACAGGAGTAATACAGATTCTCTGCATATACAAAATTGTAATGCACGCATAATAAATGTCCGTGTTCATAGATTCAAAACTCGAAGCTTTTTGCCCCAAGCGGAAGTCAGCGCTGTGTGGTCATGGCGGCCCAATCAAACACCACCGAGTGTTCGGTCTAGTTTTCTTTCAGGTCAATGGACGTAAACTTTTAGCTTGTTCTAAAATAATAAATACCATCATAAACCGTTGTGTCTTTTGATAACTGAATCATCGGCAACCACATATCTGCGCATTTTTAGAAGTGTCAATCTAAATTGACGATATAATAATTCATTCAATTAGGAATTCATCTACATGAAGCGAAAATAAGTACCTCGATTTCATATACACGTAATATCCAAATGTTATTTTTAAATCTATATATAACGATGTTTATTGACTTTTTATCAACTTACATAATCCATATAGATAAAATTCCATTCGGATAAACCATATTAAAACATAACCTCCCTCGGCTAAGGTTCACTAGCTGTGGTTTTAATATCAGTGATCAATTATTATGGGTGTTTTCCCCGAGGGTGAATATATACTTCACTGACTTTTACTGAATAGACATTTTTCTAATTAATAGTTGAAATAAAAATAAAATGCATACTGAAATAAGTGAAACATTTGCGCACGCACGCACGCGCGCACATACGCACGCACGCACGCACTCTCACAGACAGTCTCTCACACACATGGGGACTCTCTCTCTCTCTCTATATATATATATTATCACACAGACACACACACATACATAGTCACGCACACACACACATATACACACACACTTAACATTTTATTTCAAATTTGTTATTGGCATCGAACCTTGTATCATGACTATAAACTATAAATATACCAGATTAAAATTATTAACAAATTAGTAGATATCATACTATTTTTTGTTTGATATCTTACAGTTAATGTGTTTAAATTTGCAATGACATATATATTTAGACGACTGTATTTGGCGAACTATGAGTTTAGTTTTTAAATTTGCTCTTTATCAACGAATTAATTGCTCAATAAAAACCCTTTCTGTTACCGCTTACTTGTCAAAATTGTCAGTAATGTCTTTTTATTAGTTCCATTAGGGCTAAATGAGGCTGACTGATTTATCCTATAGTCATGCCATTTGTATATATTTTCTTCTAGAATTTATGAAAATTATTCTAATATCAATTTAGTTCTATATTTCGAACATTGTTTCTTATCTCAATATTTAAATAATGAAGCGAAGTCAAATGTTTTTGTGTCATATAAGAAAAGGCTTTTTCCTCATAAAAACATTTATAAGTTTTATAATGCATGGACTAACTTTGTTTCTTTTATTTTTAAATAAAAACCTTTTTTTATATCGTAATAGCCAAAAGAGTACGCTATTTTTTACTTCATTTCCGTTGCAGGATTAATGTAGACCGAATTTGTTTGTTTGGTGCCTAGTTAAAATGACCAATCAAATAGTTAAATGTCCACAAGCTCCAACGCAAGTGGTCCAAGTTCATAATGTCCATTTTAAATGGTCCAAGGGCAAAACATCCAACATGCAAAATAGTCTAATATGAAATATGTCAAACATGTCCCAATCAAAAAGCGTAAACGTTCAAATAGTGCAAAAGAAAAGAATAAACTAAGTTGGAGCTGTAGGTCTGTTGATTGAGAAATGGCTTCCCTAATTAAGTTATTCACATTCCAATGGCTTCCATAAGTATAAAGTTTCATTTTTGATTGGATATTTTGACTTAGCACTCTCTCTCTCTCTCTCTATATATATATATATATATATATATATATATATATATATATATATATGATTTTTTTAGTGTTATGGGAATCTTCAGTATTCTGTTTTACACTGATATTGCGACCATTAACAGTTAAGCTGGTAATATTTCAAAATCAACATGGCAGTGATTCATCAACCTCAAACCGGGGAAGGACTTGCTTATTTTGAAGGATTTATTTATTCCAAGCACTCCTCAACGAGCAAAGACAACCAACCGCTTTATTGGAGATGGAGAAAAAAGGAAAACATGTAAACGGGAGGATAGTAATAACTATTGGTTCATTTAGAGCTGTCCATGATAGATGCCCGTAGAGAGATCCTTCCGGATGGACAGTCAGTAAAAGTCCGGCCCTTCTATTTAAAGAGTCATTATCAAGAAGAGTAGTTCATGACGGATAGCGGTCAGCCGATCTCAGCAATGACGAAGATACCACAGCTGTGCGTCGTGACATCCAGCAACTCACGGCGGTGTCATTCGTGCCTGTTGATGATTTCGAGGGTATATTTGACGGTCTCATGGAGGCAGCTGACGAACGTGTGATGGATTTAGTTGGTTTAAACAATATTTTGGTCTATACGTAGTAACTACATAGTGTCTACATGGCCACCCGACTAGCAATGGCGCGAAGATTTCCAAACTAATGATGTCTTGGACGCTTTCCATTGCACATTGAAGACTCATCGTTGAAGACACATCGTGCTAATATTTCGATGACGATGATGATTGATGTTTTACGACCACCGTTCGGCATAGGGTAGGCTAAATGGGCCGAGCGACCTATACAGGTAATGAATCGAAGTCGAAGGTGAAACACCATTCAGATATGCCGACACCGAGATTCGAACAAGGGTGGTAGTGATCTGTGGTCCAACACGCTACCGTTAGACCACGGAGGCGCCCCTCTAATATTTAGAGACTTATCAAACATTTGCTGGCATCAGAAAATGATGATGCATAAGTTATTATTGGCCGATTACATGTTGGACAGACGCGAATAAAACAACCGATTACTAATAAGCGACATTTATATAGCGCCTAATCTAGCTATGTAGCCGTTCTAAGGCCCCTTTGTTATCCCTGACTCAGACCTGTGCCTATCCAGCAGACATCTCCACTCCCAAGGGAGGATACAACGCACGCTGCCATTAAAGGCGCAAAGCGTTACTCGAACATATAACCATCTCGTCCTGTCAGCTTCTCATTTTAATGAATCAGTGAACCAGTCACCAAACGACAGCATTCCAGCTCCCGCAGCCTCGAACCCGTGACCCTACGGCTACGAGTCCTACGCTCTAACTAACTGATAGTTAACAGGTAGAGTATGTCATAATTCAGCGACGAAAATAAGAAATTATGTATAAGGTATTAAAAGTTTAAGGAAAGAAATGACATTCTCGGATATTTGCCGAGTATTTCTTATAATTTGAAAACTCAACTAGCAGATGAGGAAGATGAGGAAGAAAATTTATAAGAATGACAAAGTAGTTATCTTTTATGGGTGGACCTTTTTTGGGGGGGGGGGGGGATTTGGCCTTTTTGCACTGGACTTTTTGAGTTGTAACAATTTCTTTAATAGGATTATTTTAAATGTTTGTTGATGAGAAATAATGGAATATTCAAAAACAAATAGTCACAATTTCGTATTTAATCACATTTGTTTAAAAAAATTCTATGAGCTGCCTAAAATTATTATTAGTCTTTCTTTTATTCGATGATGTCTAATAATAATAATAATAATAATAATAATAATAATAATAATAATAATAATAATAATAATAATAATAATAAAAATGGTCGAAATGGCAGTTATTTTACGTGGCTTGGCTACCTCAAATGAGGGAGGCGTATATGATCTGTAATTTACTGCTTCACAATATATGACATATTCTGTGGAGAAAACCTTCCCATTTGCCACACCCGGGATTCGAACCTCCGACCTCGCGCACAGCGTGACCATAATCTAGGTAAATAATCCCCGCACTCTACCCATGAGGTCATGACCCAAGTGTTTAGTATTTTCCATATGATTTTATGTCATTATCATATTCTAGGTAATTTGTTCTTGTTCTTATATATATTTAGCAATCATTTGTGTAAATATATTTATTGTCATCTAATAAATCTTTGCTTAATTTCTGGTTTATTTTATCTTGATTAGATGACATATGGAGTTATATAGCTCAATATACTTCTGTTAAACATGTTGTAAGACGGTTTTTATATGAAATTGATGATCTTCTTCTTACATTTATTGTCAAACTTCTATAAAGGAGAAGAATATTGGTGTCTTACTTTTATGACCGATCAAAGGAAAAATATCAGCAAATGTTCTAATATATCATTTGTTTTTATTACATTTTCGATGTGGATATCAACATAATTTGTATGATTATTATCAAGGAATAGTACGAATAGTTACATTTATATCTGGGTAATAATTATAACGGGAAATGCGATTGATTGGTGAGATATTACCTATCTCGGCATGAGATATTACCAGGTGATTGGTACAGAGACTGTATTAGCTATTTCTGATTCTCTCTGGTAGTGTCTCAGCCAACACACACACACACACACACACACACACACACAGGGCGCTTTCGTGGTCTAATTGGTAGCGCGTTGGACCACAGATCACTACCATTTGAATTCGAATCTCGGCGTGGGCATATCTGAAGGGTGTTTCATCTTTGAATTAGCTTCATTACTTGGAGGTCGCTCGGCCCATTTAGCCTACCTTGACCACAACAGTGACAGTAAAACATCAATCATCACACACACACACACGCGCGCGCGCGCGCGCACCGTGGTGTTGAAATATTCATGCATATAGGTTTTTTTCTTAAATAATAGTAAATTGATGCTGACTATAAACTGTGGTGTCAAGGTAGTTATCTTATACGTGTATTAATTTATCATTGAATTACAGACACTTATTGTTTACTGCCAACTACAGTATCAAATGGTACCTCGTGTATGTGCTTCCGCTTCCTGTACGTAGACTGTACACCTTCTCTTGTCTGTGGGCGTGACATAGTTGTCTCGCACGAAAAACAGATTGAATGGGCTCCACAGGCTGACGAATAGCCCAGACTTATTATCAATATTTCTGATATATATATATATATATATATATATATATATATATATCCGAAAAACACACCGACACACATACACAGTGAGAGAGAGAGAGAGAGAGAGAGAGAGAGCTGTTGTATGGCAATTTCAGTGCGAGACATGATGGTTTTCTGTAGCAATGATCAAATGTTTCATAGACGATAAGCTTGTATATACATCTAGTAACATTACAAACGAAGGCCGATGACATTTTCTTGTTTTCCTTCCGGGAGGCAATAAGCGGGATTTGGCGAACGGAAACGTTTTCTGGCGCACGGCTTCTAACAAACACCCCCCCCTCCCCCCCGACCGGCCCCAAAAAGCTGGCACATAAGCAGCAGTAACACAGAACAAGTAGCCTTATTGTTTAACATTGTTCGTAATGATCGGCAGATGTCAGCACTTGCCGCAGATGACGCAGACCATGTGGATCTCTAACTTAATGTCGTACACTTCGGTTCGCTCAAAACGTGTCTAAATGTTGAGATATGTAGATCGTCGTTGACCGGGAAACGTTTTGATGATCATCATTATCATTCTACAAGACTTCGGCTTCTGGTCAAGTAAGTACACTGTTTGTTAGCATATGATTATAATTGTTTACGTCAGGTTTGTTTATTGCTTGGTATATTTCCATGGGCTATTGTCGCGTTTATTGCTAACTGAGATAGGATGGTCAGGATTTTGTGGCACGTACGCACGCACGTACGTACGCACGCACTCACATACACACACGCAAGAAGATTAACCGAAAACGGCCATAAATTTAGTACATCGGTTATATATATATATATATATATATAGTCTCCTTTAACGGCTGAAATAAGGCAACTATTGATTAAGTTATGATTGACATATTATACAAGACCCGAAAAATGTTAGAACTGTCACAGATATCGATTAAACATTTACAGATTTGTAGATGGTACACTCTTCAAAGCGGAACTTTCGCGGAAATTATTGGAATTTATAATAACTCGAAATAACAAAATAACAATGAAAACGTCTGTAGAAGTCAGACGAATAGTGAGACAATAACATAATTGATAATATATAGACATCAATAAACTGAATAATTCATCAGACTTTAACTTCACCAGATTGTTTAATTCGTTTGTCAAAATCACAGATAAGTCACAGATAAGGAAAACCTGTTACCTTTTAGCGAATATATATATATATATATATATATATATATATATCATGAATGATATAATTATATCATCTCTCTCTCGCACTCCTTCATCTCTCTCGCACTCCTTCTCTCTCTCTCTCTCTCTCTCTCTCTCATATATATATATATATATATATATATATCCTCCCTATGTAACTGTCCGAAATTTGTTATTTGCCGATGTTGAGCTGCATTTCCACTTATTATCGTTCTCATGAAATCCGCGCATGCTCCGTGGGAATCCCGCCTTGTATAGTGTACCTTAGTATATTGGTTGTCGTATTAGCACCACTTCTTTGTGTTGTTGTTGGTGGTGGTGGCGGTGGTAACAGGCAATAGGATTTTGGTACCTTCACATAAATCATTATTTGATACCCAACGGCGTGACGGTTAGAAATGTTAATACACCAGTGTAACCTTGGATTGGATAGCTGGTTTCTTCTGGATAACGTGTATCCTGACCAGTAGGTGTACTTTCAGATTGTACTCCACCGTGTACAGACGTACCTTCTATATAACCAAAACCAAGTATCGGTGCTCCAAAGGCTCTCTCTGTCTATTTTTACTATTATCATGTAATTATATCACAGATATTTAGTTCAAGTGCCGGCCTGGCTGTGTGAGATGGGTATTTCATCTTTCACTTCGTCAGATTACCATTGGAGCTGATTTGACCCATTTGGCCTACCATATCATTGCACATTCCGTATATAGATAACCTTATGTTGTTTAGTGAGAAGGATGTGCTACGGTTGCCTATTGACAGCGTTTTAAACATGTACAATTCAGTTCAGTATTACACACCCCTGGAGGTATACATACTTTACATTTCCTTTCCCCTCCCCGTGCGTGGCTCAGTCGTTAGCGCGCTATACTGCATATCGTCAGGTCGTAGAATTGATGATATATTCATCAATAGAAAGCTTCATCTTTAATATGTCATTTCTATAGACATAAGTCACTCCACCCCCCCCCCACCATAGGAGCCAGAAGTAAGAAATGGCGAGACTCAAACTTTATATTTAATCAAATAAAATTATAATTATTAATTAAATGTGACATTTATAAAGCATGGTGTATTAATTAGAATTAATGATAAATACAAATTCGAATATATATATATATATATATATATATATATATATATAGGACTGATTAAATGCCAGTGGCTTGTATTCAGTTACCATTTTCATAATTTAATAAATAATAATTGTCATATTACTTGGAGAGAACTCGGAGAAAAATTAAATAATTGAAGGTCATTTCTTTGTTTACAGTTTTGCCATCGTAGAGTGCCATGTGCTGATTATTAGATACATCAATCCAATAATTGAATAAAGAAACAAAGAATTTAAGTTAGGCCAAATATTTGCCTCTGCCGCCGGTATACCGTGGCCAATAGTCTCCATTAACAAAGACGTCGGTTTAAAATGGACAGTCTACCTAGAATAATAACTGGTCTGTTTATCTGGAAGTGTACGTTTCAATGTCGATTCGCAGCCACTTTTGTGCCACGTGGAGCAAGCGGGCCAAGCAAAATTCACGCTTATAGGCGAAGTGAAAGATGAAACATCCATCAGACATACCGATATACCGAAGCTAGATGTCAATTCAGTAAAGCTATTTATTATTATTTTTATTATTATTATTATTATCGTACGGATTATAAACTTTACCTGAAATTTGAGCAGAACTTTAAATCCTGGGGTTCCACTTCCGGTTATATTTATTGTTGTTCAATTATTATTTGTTGAATATTCTTTTATAAACTTGAATATTTGAGGGCGTCTGATGTCTTGGTGTGGTTTCAGTTGGTCTGGGTATCCAAACGTTTATCGTACCTTCACTGAGTGGACAAGTCTATCTTGAAGGTGATGCCTTTGCCATTTGGTCACGTACTAATTATTAAACGAAGTGTGAAAAATTATTATTATTATTATTTTTATTATTATTATTACTCTATCTCCTTGAATGCGTGAAGCTAGGTAATAGCTTAATGTGATTTCAATATATCATTCATTAATTGCGCTATCAGCTTCCGAATGGATATAATTGCGTTACGCATGAAATAATTCGAATCAGAACTGCCATTGTAATAAATCATTTACAGGTTTATGGAAATTAGTACAAACCTTCGTGCATAGAAATGCCATGATATATTATCGCTCACAATAAGATAACCTCCGGCGCTTATTCGAAACCCGGCGTTTATTTATTTCGATGACCTAGTTCCACGTGCGCACATTAAAGTAGTGCCCTTTAAGTTCTGATCGTGACATTCTCGAGTATCATTCTCGTAATAGTTTTTAACAATCATGTCGCTGGTGACGTCTTTTGATTATTTATTTAAACGAGATGTGTGTCGGGTACCGTTCTGCTCGATCACGTGGTGTTCAGGAAGCAGATATATGGATCTCCGACAGGATCCTTTGTTTATCCGTTAGCCGGTACGGAGTGTCTAAACATTGTGTAATATAAGATACTGGATCTCGGCATCCGAAATCAAACGTGACATTATGCTTTGAAAGTCCTGTAGCCACACAACTGGCTGTTGGTGTTAGTTGTATAATGATGGCTTGTAGTAATCTAGACGGGAAGTGATAAAATCCTTATCTTGGTACAATCTACTGACTGTTGATATGAATAGAACTATTTACCGGAAGTGATAGATTTCTTGACGTGATCGATGATTGATTAATGAGTTAGTTCGTTGATAGATTAATTGGTGGTTGGTTTAGTTGATTGGTTCGCCAGTTCGTTGGTTGGTCAGTCAGTTGGTCAATCAGTCAGTTGTGGGGTGTTTGTCATACTGTTGATCAGTTAGCATGCCTACTGATCCGTAGACTTGATGATAAAAATTGGTCAGTCAGCCAGTCACTCAGTCAGTGAGCTCCGGTGACCTAGTGGTTAAGCACCCGGCACTTGATGCCAACGGTCACAGGTTCGAACCCCGTAAGAGGTCGAAACTTTTCCAGAGATTAATTTCTCGGCTCACAACATCGTGGGTGGCTGACCACGTTAAATTTATTTAAAATAAAGGGGGACGTTAAAAACCCCGAGGAGGTAAAAACACTCTGGCATTGACCACCCTCAGGATATTTCGGCTCCATCTTTTCGTACTACTCCCCTGTGAGTGGTGGGGGAGGAGGTTTCTGAACCACTCCAACATAGAGGCTGTGCTGAATAAGCGTCAATCAGGCAGTCAGTCAGCCAGTCAGTTAGTGATCCTCCATGCAGGTCATAAACTGTGACATGGCGGCGAAGTTAAATATTACTTCATGAGAGAGCGTGAAGTTTATAACAAAATGTTAGATTTACAAATCGGTGACAACAGGTCGACTGTACTTTATCGTGATTACAAATACGACCATTTAATTCATTGGTAGGGGAGGCGGTCTCAGATCACTGCTCACCGTGCGCATGCGCAAGTCCAAAGGTTCAAATAGAAGTAATAAATACTTTTTTGACGTGCTCAACAACATATTTAGAGGTATCTAAACGGTAAATAATTACGATTTGCTATAATAAACTCTAAACTAAACATACGTTTAGATTAATGACTCGCTACTCTGATTCCGTCCATTTAAATGTAAACATATCGGATCGTATTACAGACTGAAAACATCGGAATAAACCCGGACATTACCGTTTACTAAATGAGAATAAATCATATAGGAGATAGAGTTGATGAGAAACACTATCTTAGGAATCGTCTAGATGAGAAGTTCAATCAATCTCATCCTATTTTAGATGACCAAAGGTAGGGCAGTTAAATATCTCGACAGAGATAACTTTATGTATTTGACTCAAGATCACTCCCTACATTTATCTTTAGTTTGTACACATTAACCGAGGGGCGCATCCGTGGTCTAGCGGTAGCGTGTTGGATCACAGATCGTCACCACCCGTGTTCGAATCCGGGCATTGGCATATCCGAAGGGTGTTTCATCTTTGACTTCGCTTCATTACATTTGAAGGTCGCTCGGCCCACTTAGCCTACCATGTGCACAAAAGTGGCTGTAAAACATCAATCAACAATCAATCAATCATCACTACACATTAACTGAAGCCATATCCCAACAAGTGTACTATGCGTCCTGGAAAACCTTCGATGTCTTGCCATTGTATCAGTACCAGCTATCGTGGAATGGCTACAGTCAGAACGTTTAACGTATTCCGTCTAACCTCAAACTACAGAAGACAGAATAATATTATAATAGAATCGTATTTTGATAAAAATAGATTTCAATATAATTTTATCTATTGAACTCTGATCCAGGTCGATTTCATTCCATTAATTAGACAGAGGTGTTATTAACTTATGAACTTATCGACGGCCATTTTGTAGAATGTTTCCTGATTTTTGTATAAATAAAGAGCTTTTTATCTCCCGCGTATATGACTTAATCATTGTTTACATTCAACAGACCGCTAATTAATTTATTATCTATTACGAGCAATAGAAGATGCTCTCGTCCACAAACACTCATTTTCTGACGAACTTAATTCACGCGCGAAAGACTAGAAATGACGAACGAGAATCTATTTTTAGGTTCAGATCTGACCCGAAGATCTGTTAAAACATGAACACATTTCCTGAATCATCAGATTTGTCTAGGAATTTGTTTCCTTTGAGCTAACCATCATGTCAACACACACACACACACACACACACACACACACACACACACACACAAACAGGTGTCGAAATGCTTTATATACAGGTTTCTTTTGGACCACAGAAAATTACTGTT
Source organism: Paralvinella palmiformis (assembly GCA_025642065.1). NCBI lineage: Eukaryota > Metazoa > Annelida > Polychaeta > Terebellida > Alvinellidae > Paralvinella > Paralvinella palmiformis. The sequence goes on from JAODUP010000834.1 coordinate 97,061, forward strand.
GAATGTAAACTGTGGTGTCAAAATAGTTTATGATATGTATGTAGCAAGTCACCATTGAACCACACGCACTTGTTTGTTGCGAGCTGTGGTATCAAATGGTATGTTTTTACGTGCTTCCGCTTTTTGTACGTAGCCTGCATGTAGCCGCTTTCCTGTGGGCGTGACATATTTGTCGCGTACGAAAAGCGAATTAGCTGGTTCCCACAGGCTGATGAGTAGACCAGACACATGCTTAGGTATACGCACACATTTATCAATATGTGGAGGTATGGAACATTTTATTTTTAGATTAATGTATGTATAGTTGTATTTAGATTTATGGAGGTAGGTTTCGAAGGATGTTTAGATATATTGATGCTCTGTGCCTGTTGCCTCTTACTATGTACCCTAAAAAACAACACACACACACACATTTTTGCCTTTCTTTCCTCAACCACAAAGATAAGATGTCCGTGATGTAACATTTTGACCATCCTTCTCCAAAAGATAACACCATTAATGATTGATATACAATATCGGAAATACAATATGTAAATATAAAATTACGACACAATGCTGAAACTGTGATATATATGATAACCAAACCACCTTAGGGAAAATAATCCTGTTATTAATTTTTATTTTAAAAACTTAAGAATTATCCGTATAACAGCTAGCCAGCAAAAGTAAAGATATTTCATTGGAGACAACGTCTATAGAACAAATTATATCAGTTACTTGTCATAACAAACAGTCTTATTATGATATTATGGCAGATCATTATGTTGTGAAAGCCGAGTGGTAGGTTGGTTGCAAGATTTCTCCATTTAGTTCCTCCGTTTATTTTCACGTTATTCAAGATAAAAATAAAACAAAACTGTTTATTATTTTCCTGTAAATTTAAAACGTATTATTCAAGCCTATCGAAGTCACTACTTCACTTGTTGCACGCAAATCTGTCAGTCATTATTTATATCCGCTAGATGTCGTCAGGAGACTTCTCTACCATTGGCCGTTTTCTTCTAGTTGTCTAATTAACTTATATATGTGTGGATTAATCTTGCTGATTAGTAGAATTATTCCTGATTTTAATTTCGCCCGCAACATAAATAATGAAATAACAAGTTCCTTATTCAGTTTAATTCTCAGTACAAGAAACTATTATTTAGATTTGGCTGATTATTTGTGGTTTAATGTTTCTTGCTGAAAGCTCGAAGTTGGGCGAGCTTGTGACAATTTAGGATATATTCATCGTCACGAAGATTATCGACTATTTGTTTTTATAATTTCATGCATTCAGGTTGAAGTTTGAGATGGCTACCCAACATTTCAGGAGAATTTATCTACCTGATTCAGTGCTGTTCATCAATAATTTGTCGATTATTTTTTTCACCTCGCACATCTGTTCCAGATATGTATTTAATCAAACATCTTATCTTATCTTATCTTATCACAATAAACACGATATAATCCCTAAGATGTCGAAACTAGTTCAAGGTGTGATTAGTCCAAAATTAAACCAATTTGAATTTCAGTATCTCAATTTCTTTTATAACCTATGACTCCCCTGTGGAGGTGACCGATCATTTCGTTGAGTAATAATAACCAATTTGGTATATCCGATGTTGGCACAACGATCGCTCGTTCTATTCCTATCAGGTGGTATTTTAAAATGACACGTCAAAATATGATCTCTGTTGACATCAGATACCTGGAAGATGCCTGTCAACATCAGCATCACACGATATTGGTGACCTTTATGTGCTGTCTGTTTCAGTGCTGTCGGTGTGCTGTCATCGCAATTACTAACTGAGAACAACGACGGCAGTCATTTTTGTCCTTCTTCGCAATCCGTTTCTCCGCGTTAATCATTCCTTTCCTGTAAAGCAGCGTGGTCGTGAAAGACTGATGGCGTAACACTTCCTCTGCCGTGCTACACAAAGTGCCCTCTCCCGTCAAGAACAACGACCATGTCTCTCCCGAGTGTTCTTGGTTTAATTCTTTTTTTTCCGCTCTTTGCCAACAGCCGATTATTTGCGGATAATTCCTAATCATTCATCTCACGGTCGAGGTAGTGGTTTGCTGCTTTATCACTGTACACACAGACATACACATGCCCGCAGTAAGTCGTCGACACTGACGGTGGGTACCTGTACGTCTGACGCCACGGATGGTTTTCCTTCATTATACCTGTCCCTGGCTTACTGACAGGTAATTTATGACTTAGCGTGTTATCGCCAACACACACTTGTTTATAAACTAAACACCGTACCCACAACGAGCCATTTAGCTCAAGGCTGCTAGCCCGGCTCCGTGCCACGATAGTTTCTCTTTCACCCGCTAGACGACGCCACGTTAACGAAGCGACCACTTCACTAGCCAATAAGAAACGAGAGAACACGACTCTCGAGTACTCGTCGCTGGAATAACTTGCCGTAATAAGTTAATCGTCATATTATACCATTCGCCGAACACTTATTCGGTATAATGCACGCGACTCTCGCATTATAAATAAATACACATTCTCTGTCAATCTCGTTAATCCAAGCGAACTTACAATGACATTTCGAGTCGACACGAACCGACGAACTGCGGATTTTTTTCCTTCTGACACTACGTGAGATAACCAACAAATTTCGGTCTCGTCAGAGGTCGTCAGGACTCGGTAATTGCGAGTTGAATCTCTGCTAAACACGATAAAAATCTGTTGTTCTTCCAGATACTGGACGGCAGCTAGTTATGACATGATGATGATGAACGTCTTTGACGGGTTCCGAAATGGTGGCCGTCGTAGAACGTGAAGGTAAGTGGGCTTCAAGTTCTTAAGTGAGCACGCTTTCCTTTCTGTTAATTTAATGGGTTCGTTTCCGTGATTGCGTTTTTCGATGAAACACGCTTGTTGCGGTCGCCGTACGTGGTGACCGGATTGGACAAGCGACATTATTAGACGACAGATCGATGACCGTAATAAGCAGTGGGGTGCTGTTACAGTTTCTTTAAATTGATACTTGTATTATCTCCGTCGGTTGTAGACGAGCGGAGGGGGTGTCTGAGCAGAACATGCACGAACACATACATACATACATACATACACACACACACATACAAACGAACACCCCCCCACCCAACCACCCCCCCCCCACACACACATATATATATATGTGTGTGTGTGTGCCATTTATAAAAGAAGGATTGTTGAGCTATTCCAGTCCATAATGAAGCTGGAGTTATCATATGTGATGTTGGCATGTTTATGTGTATGGTATTACTTTAAACTTTGAAAATATGGCGTCAAATAAACAATATTTTTATACTTGTATTCGGTTATCTTTGAAACATAGTAACTTACGGCTAAATACAACCTGTTGTATCAAACGAGTCTTCTTGTAAGCGTTTTCGCTTCTTGTACGTATTTCTCGGCCAGGTGACTCATTTGTCACGTTGGAATAGTAAACAGATCTGATGAGTCTCCCAGATGTGTCATCGTTATTCAGGTTAATGTATATATGTGTACATATTGTTAGAAGTATTGGTTTATGTATGTTTAATTTTATGTAATCCTAGGTTTATGTATTTGTAGATTTTGGTATGTATAGATCTATGGAGGTACTAACTTTATGGATGTTTGAATCGTAGTGCTCTGAGTGAATGTATAATGATCCTATAAACTTAAACATGAGTGCGCTTGTACGCACGCGCACACATTTATATTACGGTATATATTTAGCTTGCTGTACAATACAGATAGGATCCATAAATTCTATAAATCTAGCAGTATTATTGTTAACATGTTGAGGTTAGCTGCGTGTGTTGTCAACATCTGGGATGTACAGTTTTCTTCTAGCAACAGATAATTGTTGTTTTATGAGACCTGTAGTCTCTACAGGGATGTCTACCTTCCGGCAGCTTATCTGTCAGATGCCCAATATACTGCTATTTGTCAAATACCTATAGCTACCTGTGTATAAGTCCTACTGACTTCTGAAAGGACCAGGCATAATATCCAAATACTGGTATATATATATATATATATATATATATATATATATATATATATATATATATACTTATAGATGTATAAATATATTTGTTAATAAAAATATCCATGTTTTAGAACTCTGAGCCAGTGTTGTTATTAATTGTGTTGCCTAAAGCAATACAACACACTTCTATGTCCATTTCGTCTACTCTTCTACATTTCATGTCACGATATGGAATACAAATGACAAAGAACAATCACAGAATGTCAGTATAGTTTCTTGTAAGGCCATGGGGGTGTATGTATAGGGCTACTGATACCGAAACTAAATGTTATTAAAACAACAACAAATCAAAAAATAACCCAGTAAGTAAAAACTAAATTATTAAATATATATATATATATATATATATATATATATATATATATATATATATATATGAATAAATGATCGTCTGCTCCAGGTAGCCAGCTATTCGAGAGTACTTCTTGTGTTTCTGGCGGGAATTTACGTCTGCATAGAAATAAAATTAGCTTGTTCACACTTGTACATCATATATATTATTAAGACAAGTTCTCTCCTCCTCCTCCCCCCTCTCTCTCCCTCTCTCTCTCTCTCTATATATATATATATATATGTGTGTGTGTGTGTGTGTGTGTGTGTATGTGTGTGTGTGTGTGTGTTTTAGCCGTGTGGAATAAGGCACTGGCATAGAGAATCTCGAGGCAAGAATTCAAACTCTGGACGATTCTTCAGGGACTGAATCCAGAGTGGCGACCTTTCATGCTGAGACATATGTAATATGTTTCTCTGTGTGTGTGTTCGTGTGTGTGTTCGTGTGTGTGTGTGTGTGTGTGTTCTGTTTTGGATTATAGTAATTTCTAGAGTTAGTTAGACAGGGATATCTTTTATCATGTTAGAGCCATCATCAATAACCAGATGCTGATAAACAAAGATCAGGTGTATGGCGTCCATAGTTACCAGCGTTTTGATGGATGTATGTGTTGTTGTTGTGAAATATTCAGTTTGTGTTATAAATAGTAAACTATTGTATGTTCACGTCTCTAACTGTTTGATGTTCATCTCTTAACTTTTACAGAAATTATTATAACAAGGTGTTCGTGGTGAACCTGTATAATCTACTGTCCTCTTTCTGGGTTATTTCTATATACGCAACAACAACCATCATAACAACAATAACAACCGTAACAACAACAACAACCATAACAACAACAACAACAACCATAGCAATAACAACCATAATAACAACAACAACAACCATAGCAATAACAACCATAACAACAACAACAGCCATAACAATAACAACCTTAACAACTATAACAACAACAACCACCACAACAACAACAACTATAACAACAATAAAGGGAAAAGGACGACGACGATGATGATGATGATGATAATAATAATAAAATTGAAAATAATAATAATAATAATAATAATAATAATGGTCCGAATGATAATTATTAAACTATCTCTCTATCTCAGTGAAGAAGACACAGATAACATATTCGGCAGATGATTTTTTATCGGTTTTCTGATTGTAATAATGCCTCTCATTATTATAATGTCCTAGCCCGAGATTGTAGTCCTGACCTAACACGGACCATGTTAACGACCTAGATGTCCTACATACTAAATTAACGGCCACTAATAGGACATCTCCCATTTACTTTAATTATTGTAAAGTTTTTACAACAATAACGCTCATTCTCTCTCAGAAACACATTTCCACCTTCATTTTGACCACATAACATGTTTCTTTGACCTAATTACATATTTCTGTTACTCAATAACACCTTTCTTTGACCCAATAACGTGTTTATTTTACTCAATAACGGGTTTCTTTGACCCAATATTGTGTTTCTTTGACCCAATAACGTGTTTATTTTACTCAATATCGTGTTTCTTTTACCCCAATAACGTGTTCCTTTTACCCCAATAACACGTTTCATTGAGACGCATTCGTTTATTGTATTGCATGTTTTGATTGTCCCTATTTCATATTTATCTTTATAATATATGTACTTAAATCCCATGACATGTTTTATGACAAAGATCGTCTTTCCATAATCATATTTCATATCTTTATTTAGATTTTTATTTGTTGGTTGGTTTGACGTGTTTACATTCTACCTGTTTTATACCTGATGATGGTAAATATCATTAATAAACCACAGAAATATGTATACACTGTACACTAATAGTGTCACTTCTACCTCCTGGGGTGTCTACGTGGCTTAACTCGTAGCGCGGTTGTCCACAGATCTCTAACGCCAAGGCTCAAATCCGGCTTAGCTTATCACTTTATAATACATTTGATTGGATCTTTATACCACTACAAGTACAAATGCCACAGTCAAGTTCGCAGTACAATGGCCCTTTCTATTCAGGATCAATACATATTTAATTGTTTATGTTTGATTACATTACGAAATAAATCCTGTAATTTGTCGAACCACCGCATCGCTATTTATGCCATTGTCATGGCAACCAACGACAAGTCAAACTGGTTAGTCCGACATTTTCTCACGTGGACGACGTTTTTCGTATTAGTCAGGTTTGACTGTAATAGAATTGTGCTTTTTCGTTGTAGTAATAATAGTAATAGGTGCTGTTTTTGTTGATGTTTGTTTTATTTTGTTTATGTTACTGCTGATGGCGGTATTATTATTTTTTTAACGAAAAACTTAATCTAGAAATAATGGAATTTGGCGATGGTTCATCCTCAGATACATCAGCGTTCAAATTCCGACCAATTATATCAACATCATTATACGAACGGATGCCAGTTTACTTTTACTTCGGTGTTAGATTCGCCTTGTTATAGATAACGACGAAGATCGTCTGCTCTCTTATGCCGTCTATCCGCCAAAATTTCGCGTTTTAGAAGAAAAACCAATCACGACACGACATCGGCTAATTTAGATCTATTTACCGGAGCACGCCATCCCCTTAACAGCACTTATATGAGAAAAACTCATAATGGGCCATCATTCTTCATCACCTCTCGTCGTGTATGTTTACGTTAAAGTCGGGACTCGGTATAATGGCTATTTGGAGGGGAAACTTCGTTTATACGCGTCCCCGCCGATGCTGTTATGTGAAAATGTAACTGATGGATGTGACATGAAGTAATTCGTTGTGTTTTTCTATCAGTTGTACGGCGCACTGTACTTTATTTATATTTCACTTCCTGATAGCACAATGGCTAGAACCAGGCACTTGAAACCTCCACATATGTGTGTGTGTGTGTGCGTGTGTGTGTGTGTGCGTGCGTGTGTGTTCGGATGCTACTCTTACCTGTATTTTTGGGATGTTTCGACCACACGTATATATATATATATATATATATATATATATATATATATATATATGAGAAGAAGAATGAGAGAGAGAGAGAGAGAGAATGAAAGAAAGTGTTTACATTGTGGTTGCTAACACTTACATTAACATTTAATTATATTATATTAACCATTAACCGTCTCCCTGTTTCCTGTTTCACATATAAAGCAATATATCATATTAATACTAAATTTTATTCCAAGAACATTTTAAACCAGTTTAATTTTTGTTGCTTATTTGAGAGAAAAATCTCCACTCAGTGGTATACAGGTGAAAATATTGTAATATTTCAAAATAATTATTCAGGTAAGTTGCGTTTTTTTAACCTTCCGCGCTGGTCACACCTGAACGAAATGGCCGAGCGGCGTTTTCCAAACGAAACGAATCTCACAAACACGGGCATGGGATGGAATCGAACCGAAAACCTGGAGGCACGCAGCGCGGCGCTTTAACCACCGGAATGCCCAATTAGTCAGGTGAGAAATGGACACGGTAACAACAGATGGTAGATCGAGTTAGAACCTGATATTACTTCACCTATTTTATTATCTCTGGAAAATAAGTTGATATAATCTATTATTCACATAACTCCGTAGCGGCTTCAGTTGACAGGTGCTCATTTGTTTGCTGGTAAATATCGCGATAAACTAAATAAACCGAACGAACTCCAGAAGTGATGTGATAGATGAAACACCACTCAGACAGCCGGACAGGTGTTAGGATCTCGGTACTACTAGTTAGGTGATGGGAGAGTGTATGGGGGGGGGGCACTCATGGATGCGCTCTGTCAATTACAAACAGGTAGATTATTATCAAAAACTATACTAAAGTTAGGAATCAAACAATCTCGGGTACCATAACTTTGTACTATCATCTTGACGTTATCGGTAACGTAATGTCATCCCTGACATGTGAAACAATTATTATTGTTGTTTGTACCTTTGTTATATTTAATATTATGAATTAATATCGCCTTCGTCGAAAGAAAAATTATATATATATATATATATATATATATATATATATATATAGCACCAAAAGTTACAATTATAATGATATGAATGTACTCCTCCGTGGTCTAGCGGCAACGTGTTGGATCACAGATCACTACCACCCGTGTTCGAATCTCCGGGTGGGCATATCTGAAGGTTGTTTCATCTTTGACTTCGCTTCATTACATTTGGAAATCGCTCGGCCCATTTAGCCTGCCGTAAAACATCAATCATCATCATCATCATCATCAAAACCTACATTGGTCGTCTTTCTGACAAAATATATATTTTAAACTTTTACTAAAAATGTATTAATACATCAATGGCAAGGCGTCTTGTTTATTATCTACTTAGAGATGATTCAAAATACTCTTGTATATCTTGTGTCTAGTTAATGCTCAGATTATACAATCTTAGAGTTACGGATCTAAAATTGTCAAACAAGTGAGAGGAGGATTTCACAATCACCTGAAATGTTTAATTCTGCTTTTAAGACATAAACATTTTAGGATATTTATTTTTATTTTGGGGAATAAATAATATTAATTCATAATTATTTATAAATTTCCTTGACCTGGTATTGTGGCTTTACTAATCACCATTATTATTATTATTATTATTATTATTATTATTATTATTATTATTATTATAAACACTATTGCTGTTGGATAGGAACGGTGAGAAACGTCACCTGATATTATACGATTGGACCCCCCCCCCTTCCGACTTATTACAGCAGATAATTATAATTAAAAATTAATATTTCTACTTGTCACATTTAAATCAATAAAGTTTAGCTTAGTATTTAGTCTAGAAGTAAAAAATAACGGATGTTTACATATTGCCTAATGAAGGAATTATATTTGTTCTGTGTCTATCAGTATATATAGTGCTGAGTCTTCATCACACGATAAAGTGGGCGCCTCTATGCATGGCCTAACTGGTAGCGCGCTTGGCCATAGGTCTATAGCACCTGGGTTCAAACCCCCGGCCGGTCTATGTCAAAAGGGTGTTTCATCTTTCACTTCGCCTCATTCACCCTGGAGGTCGACTCGGCCTATTTACCCCTAACCTTGTGCACAAAAGTGGCCGTAAAACATATTTTACTTTTACGTTGATAGTTATAAATTACACTTGTATACATTTATATTTTTCAATGTTAAAATATATATTTAAAAAAGACGATTGATAATAGACTAGTATTGGCTTTATTTCGATATGTCGTAAACGAACCCTCTCTCGGATCACGACTGTCGTTGGGTTTTACTCAAACAACGAAATCCTCTTATCGACATTTATAGTCTCATCAGTGATCCGGATCATCGCCAAAATCTCTGGAACACGTTTATTGGTTCAGATTTCTAAGCGAAGTTGACATTTCCAAGAAAAGTTGAATATTCGGCTATAATTTGGGAAGCCACTAATCCTTGTGTGACATCAATATATAATGAGGGGGGAAAGGCGGGGGGGGGGTGATTTGACCTATATATGTACACCCCCCCCCCCCACTATTCTAAACTTCACTTGGTCAATACTCCAATAACGATGTCAACATTTCCCATGTTAGCTACATCTGTTTATATATAGACGTGTTTATGCACAAAGCTTCAAATTTACTTACAGTCAAGACTCGTTATAACAAACTTCGATAAACCGGATTTCTTTCCATCCGGTCACATGTACCAAGGAAAGCTACTTGACCTGCCCACCATATTATCATTCGCCCATGTTATTATCTTCCCATGTTATTAGTTTTCCATGTTATTATTTGCCCACGTGATTCTGTTCCACTTAGCCGGATATCGTCGTTTTCGGCTTCCGGCCACGATTTTGACAAACGTATTGGCCACTTCACGATTATTTTTCCTTTCTTTAGCCAGCTTACTGTTAATCAACATCTTCCGTGTCTACTGTCTCCGTATCAGATTTCCTCATTCGGCAAAAGAAATGAGGCGTCGATTAAGGAAGGCGCCTTTTGAACGCGATAATTAAGACCGATTTACGACAATTACACTTAATTCAATTTTCAATTATTCGTTTTGAGGTAGAGATTTTTTCGTTTCCTTACAGAACTATCTCCGACCTAAGACGTGACACACGTTGTCTCGTTTGATAGTAAGTTTTGATTTGGATTAAGTTCCTACTGCGTGCGGTTTTTTTCTTCTTCCTCTTCTTCACAGGATGGCAATAAACATTTTGCATACAAATCTTCTCAGTGCCAAGATTCTATAGACAACATAATGCCAGATAATACCAGATAATACCAGATAATACCAGATAATACCAGATAATACCAGAGATAAAGGGATGTTCTTTTAGTTTTATTTTTCACTGACCTTCTGTCGTGTCGTCTAATGTTCACAATTCAACACACACACACACACACACACACACACACACACACACACACACACACACACACACACACACACACACACACACACACACACCTCATTCTGTTGGTCAGAAGGCGATATAGATATACGTTATATATAACAAATGTCTGACAAACGTCATTACCTGTCTATCACCGTCTCTTCATCAGCAAACTGATAAAGATTGGAGTTAAAGATGGTCATAAAAGAGGATCTCTGATTATAAGAGAGACTACCGGCAGCTTAGTTTATAAACATATCAACGACTGGACGGAGGCTAGTCAGTCCACCAAAGGTGTAAAACTGGGTTGTGGGTAATTTTTTGATAATCGGATGAAACAACCAATACTGGGTCTTGTGTTTCTTGTTCGTATATAATATTGCCGGAACTTGGTGATGACTAAAAACAAAAATTTACTTTAAAACAATTTATTTTCAACTTTATTCCACACCTGCACACAATTAAGTTAACAGTTTTAATAGTAGTCGCTTCATGACGCTTGCCCGTTGTACAAACTGACCTTTGAAGACAGTGACAATTGGGTTATATAGTTTATATAGTATTGCTTTGAAGAAAGATACAGCAATTGAAAAATAACTATAAACAGGGCTGCTTAGATAATTAAGCTAAACATTCTCACTACTGCCGTGATCTGACTTGGGTGTTTTAGACCCAAACTCCACGGCTGTAGGTGATTCGTATTTTGATTTTGCTTGGCGGCTTAGGGACTGGTGAGACATTACATTACGCACGCACACACACACACGCACGCACAAACACACACACACAAACAAACACACACAGACGTAAATAGGCACCCCTTTAATATCGCATATATGAATGTAGATGGTTGGAGTTTTACGGCCACTTTTGTGCACAAAGAACACTAAATGGGCCGAGTGACCCCCAAAGGTAACGAGACAAAGTGAAGGATGAAACACCCTTCAGACATGCCAACGACAGGATTTGAACTCGGGTGGTTGAGATATGTGGTCAACCGCGCTACCAGTTAGACCACGGAGGCGTCTCACGTGAATGTAGAACCCTCCATTAACGCAGTGGTTAGAGCAATGCGTTGTAAACCTCCAGTCTGGGGTTCGAATTCCACACTGATGTCTGGGCTTGTGAGATTCTCCCATTGTCCCATACGTCCTAGATGTAATCGGGAAGCGCCTAGGTAAACATAAAGTGCTCACTCACTCACTCACTCACTCACTCACTCACTCACTCACTCACTCACTCCTCGATATTATAGACTTACTGATTGTTTACGTTTAAATAAGATGTTTATGGATTATCATTATTTATCTAATAAATTATTCCAGCAGACATCGTCCTTGAGAAGACTTAATTCTATCAGTGTGTGTGTGTGTGTCTCTCTCTCTCTCTCTCTTGTGTGCGTGTGTCTGGCTGTTTTTCAGTGTCTCTCTCTCTCTCTCTCTCTCTCTCTCTCTCTGTGTGCGTGTGTCTGGCTGTTTTTCAGTGTCTCTCTCTCTCTCTCTCTCTCTCTCTCTGTGTGTGTGTCTCACTGTAACATTGTAATGTTTGATTTCTGTTTTCCTCTCTGCGTCGATTACACGATTGTGGTAGAAAGGTCACTCAGTTGGTTGTTATTGTTGTTGTTGTTGTTGTTGACTTTGTTGTTGTTATTTTTCTCTATGTTATTCTAACCATCAGACATTTTACTGTTAGTCAACACTGGGCATGCGCAGAACGTGTTTTGGAATTATCAAGTGAACACGTGTCGTCAGTTTGAGAGAGTGTATTGACAGTTCTGACTGACACAAGCTGGTACAACAACAACTATTACTACTGCTACCACTACTACTACTGCTACTACTACTGTTACTGCTACTACACATATTACTACTGCTACTACTGCTACTACTAAACATATTATTGTTATTACTACGACACATACTACTAATACTACACGTGCTATTACTACTATTACTACTACTAGTACACACACAAATAATACTGTTAATACTACTACACACTACTACATATACTACTAATACTAAACATATTATTACTACACAGAGACTAATACTACACATACCATTACTACTACTACTACTACTACTACTACTACTGCACATACTACCAATACTACATACATATTATTACTACTACTAGTACTACTACTAGTAGTAGTATACATGGTACTAATACTGCACATACTACTACTACTACTACTACTACTACTACACATACACTACTAATACTACACTAATACTACACATACTACTACTACTACTACTACTACTACATCATATACTACTACTACTACTACTACACATATTACTAATACTAGAACTACTGTTACTATAATTAACAACATTAGGTACAATCATTTAATTCTAACTAATAGTAAACGTTTGTAATATGGAATATTACAGATCCAGATTAGATGATCCCGAATTGTAAGGTGTAAAGACGGATGCTGGATTCTCGACGATATTTGTTAGACAATCTCTCAATCGGGAATAATGTTCTTATTACCTGAATCTGTCATCTTACAATAACAAGGAACAACCCCTCTCAGGTAGGAATATTTACAAGAATTATGTGGTTCATTTGTTTAAGTATGCAGTGAGTCAGTAGGTGAGTGGGTGTGAAGGTATATGGGTAGTTGGGTTGATGAGTTGGATGATTGATTGATTAATTAATTGATTGAGTGAGTGAGTGATTGAGTGAGTGAGTGAGTGAGTCTCGCCACTGGTCATGCGAAGCATCCCACAGGAACAGCTAACATTGAGATTCGAAACGCGAACTCCACGTCTACTGCTCCTTTCGTTAACAATCGCAATACACAAGCATCCCCCACCCCTAGTCATCCGAAGATAATATGGCACTAACTGATTCTTTGTCCATTCCCCGACCCGTAGCTTTTTTTCGCCAGCTTAATTATCGCAAATTTGATATCCAATATACAAAACAAATTACTGATAGTGGCGCCACACATCGACCTATTTGAACGATACTTCCATTCAAATTCAGGACATCACCATTATATTGAGCGATAACAAAATACATGTCCATAAAATTGAAATATATCGTCAGAAAAAACATCAGGTCATGCAACAGATTTAAACCGAGGGAAAGGTTCTTTTATTACCGTTTGAGGTTTCGTTGGCATTTTCCAAGCGTTTGGGGCGTTTACTTTTGGTTTCCAGAGTACCTGCGTGCCGCTTACAAAACTGATAATTTATTACTAATATTTTTTGTAGAATGGCAGAATATATTTTTTATTTTTTATTATTATCCAACACGATTTCTTGCAGCCCGTCATAAATTGATCCCATCCGTCGAAGGTGGCGCCATCTGCTGATAACGAGTGAGATTAATGGCGTTCTGCGGTAGACCGTTCGTTTGGTTGGCGATGGTTCTTATTTGGCTGCCTGAAGAGAGAATAGTAGCTTCTAGAGATCGATTTAACATCACAGAGTGAGTATTATCATGTTTTTTGGTCTTTGGGGGTCTTTGAGGGCCTTTACACTTAAACACGCACACGTAACGCACGCATGCATGCATGCGCACACAACCATAAATGGATTTAATAAAGAGCCCATTAATAGAACGATAAATCTGTGTACTATTTCGTGTTCTTTAAAGTTATGTGAAAACCTATTTCAACAGCTTGTATAAATATCATCATGGAAGATCGTTGGCTGGGGTAAGAGAGAGAGAGATAGAAAGAGAGAGAATGTGTGTGTGTGTGTGTGTGTCAAACGGTTTAGATTTACACGGGCAGTGTTCTAGTTGTTTTGTAATCTTCGATCTACCATACGCGATTAAGGCTAACATTGTATATCGTAATCGCGATCAATATTTTCAACAATTGTCATTTATTGCGGAAAAATGGATAAAAACGAATGACGTATTGCACCATAAAGTCGCCAGACGACGCTGAAGTGATATGTCGGCACGTTTCGGATTGGATGTACACAACATTGGAATATATAACCAAAAAAATATCGGGATGTGTAACACCTGTAAACTGAATGAAAACATTTATTACCGCAGACATTACGTGACATCTCAAGCGGACAGAATTTAGATTTTCCTGTTGCAAGTTATGTAGAAACTCTCGCGAGATCAGTGTTGGTTTGTATTGGTCCAATCGCGTTTATTTGTGATTGGACGATAATCGGTTGATATATTAATACGAATTACTATCCAGTTTCTAGATACTTTTTATTTTTATTTTGAGGAAGCTCAAAGAACTAGCGGGAACAATCCTCACATCTCGTAATATTGTAACAACGAGACATCCCGAACAATATCCGGGTTATTAGGCACGCCAAATCCAAAGTGGAATTTTTTTAAATGTTCTCTCGCAGACGTTTATCACATATATCATGATCCCTTCGTGTTGATGCGACAAATCCCACCGTTTCAAACAACCCCCTCCCTCCCCAGCTCCGGCCCACGTTACAAACACGGTAGGGCGCCGAAAGTGGCAGACGATAAAAAACAATCCTATATGTCACATCGGCATGATACCAACTGATGAAACCTTCCATCAAAGATCCTACAAAAAGGGCCACATTTTCCATCAACAATTGTTCTCACGTAGCTCTCTATATCGAGGCTAAGAGTCCAAAGAAATGGGGAAGTTGTTACCAAAGCCGAAGAGCTTCCTTCCGTAGACGCCGCGCAATCAGGCCACGCAGCCTTAACTACTTCCGGTGTCGGTTTTCGAAACCGACCGGCCTCTGGTGTTGTTCCAGACAGCGTCAAATGTCCCGCATTTTGCTTGTAATTCGGGGAGTATCCCCCGCTGTCGTTTGTTTGGCACAGCCTAAATTGTCCGGCAAATGGAGATGAAGTATTATATATCATCTGGATTAGGACCCCTCAACCAATCAGATGGCAGGTCTAGAGCTTCAAGACATACGGCTTCTGATTGGTCGGAATAGTCCGCCCTCGTTATCGTGATTGATAGATTAGATCGAAAGTGACGTCATCATCGTCATCGGGGTTTCTGCCTATCAAGTAAATAGTTGATACAAAGTACAGTGTGTGGATGTGCGTGCGTATGTGCGCGTGTTGTTGTTTTGTTACGGCCTTTTCATGATTTTGTTCCCTGTTGTGATCGGTTTGGATGAAGACAAAGTCACGTCAACTTTGTGAACATGTGGCACCTCAAAGATAATGACAGGTAAATCATTTATCACCTGATAGTACGGTATCCTGTATGGAAAGCTGGGTAGTATGTTGACACTGAGATGGAATGCGTCTGGATACTGAGCTGGGTCCTTGTCTGGATACGGAACTTCATCGGCGGTATCTGAATACCGGGGTACTGAAAAAATGACACCGGAAAAAAACATTTCTGTGTATTTCAGCGAAATAAAGTACATGTACATGTGTATTATCAACTTTATTATTCCTTCACACACTAAAAATCTAAATCAAACTATTAACTAACTTGCAGTGTTATTTATTCACATTTACTCATTCATTTGGTTGGCATGTGGTTTCCAGCGAATGTTGTGAACAGCACCTCGAAGAAACTCTTAACGGTCTTGGAACCCTTACTCCTGTCTACACACAACTGATACAGACGAGCTTGAAGCCTCACATACACACGTTAGACACTTCTACGGGGACGTTCACCGCGAGAAGCACTGAGCAGAGTGGTGTTCACAGAATCAGTTTTAAGCCAGCGAAGGAACTTCCACACTGAAGGATGGGAAACCCCACCCGAGTGTTCGATGCGACAGTTCCAGGCCCCGCACAGATTGTTTGTGCGCTGTTCGCCATCAAGTGTTACTTGGTGCACATTCCACATGACGTCTTGTCCATCGTCAGCCTGTCGACGGACTCTTCTGTATGTACCGCTGCAGTATGTGGAATCAAAGTAACCCAGAAGGGGCTCAAGACCATCTGGTGTGTTTTCCTGCAGGAACTCGAGGCCGGCAGGAAGGTCATATACAGGAAGTAATACTAATGAGCCACAAAACAGTTTGACAGCATCAGATGATGATGATGATGACTGATGTTTTACGGCCACTTTTGTGCACAAGGTAGGCTAAATGGGCCGAGCGACCTCGAAAGGTAATGAGACGAAGTGAAAGACGAAACAACCTTCAGATATGCCCACGCTGGGATTCGAACACAGGTGGTAGTGATCTGTGCTCCAACACGCTACCGCTAGACCACGGAGGTGATCTTGACAGCATCAGAGTATTTGTACTGATTGACCAGACCCAATTCTTGCACCTTGCGCTAAGTAGACTGAGTGACGTGATAGAAGCAACGTTGCTCTGAACACTTGTCGACGATAGCATGTAGCAGGTTCTCGTAGGAATTGCAACAGAGCGTAGATTGCGGAGACAGCAGTGTTGCCAAGAATGGAACGTATTATGTAGAGTTGACAGAAACCAGGAGGAGCAACAGTATGATTGCCGTCCATGTACCATGTGTTAGCTGTTGACAGGTGTTTCAAGGCATCACTGGCACCGAAAACGATGATCCGAGAGTCAGTGTCAGGTCCGTTGTCGAAGATGAGAAACTGTTGCGGGTTGGGCCCTGAGGTTTGAGCCCATTCACCATCGATAATTAGATCTTGAAAGGAATCTAGTTCTGCAGGAATGCGGCCAAGTCTTTGGTTACGGAGAGTCCGCTTAACAGACTCTTCTCTGCCGATAAGGACCCTAGCAAGAAATGTCTACCTCACTGCTGACTTGAGACACAATCTGGTTAGGTTTGTCGAAACTCCGCTTTGCTTGCCGTTTCATCCGGGATATGCACTTGGTGGCTACCAATTTACTTTCACATGGATCATGGTTGTGACTAGTCACTAACTTGGGGTCATCGAGATCAAGAGTCGTAGTCAGAATTACTTTGCAGTCAGCAGTACGCTGGACAGATCTCCATCTAATGTTGCAAGGTTTGGTTATCTGCTTGGTACAGATGAAACTACCTAGAAGTATCCTCTGACCACCTTTGTTGCTAGTAATAACCTCCATCTATGACTGTCACGGGAATCACTGAACCCATTCGATCAGTTTGCGTTATTTATAATAATTATTTTTTATTTGTGTTTGAACTACTTGCTTTACAAAGAGCATTTTAAATTAAGGTATTATGTAAAGATGGAATCCAATTATCTACTGATCTGTACTACAAAGGGAAGCCACATATTCAGAGGTGTTCATAGAAATAGTGTTCATTACCAAATTACGTGTAACTGTAAAAGAGCAGTCGTGGAAGCCAGCTTTTGAAAGGTGTACAGGTAATTATCAATTTCTTGTAATCACTCAAGCACTAATTAGGGAAGCTACAACATTTAGAGAAGCTACAATAATTAGGGAAGCTACATTTTTAAAAGTACACGTACACATAAAAGATATAATTACCCTATAGCCAAATTACAGTTTGCTTTACCTCAAACAATATTAAAATAAACATTATAAAGAAACATGTATAAGACATGTTACTAAAAATCATAAGAAAAATACAAAAAGCTGTCATTATCTCTATTTTTTCACTTTGCCTTTTTTCCCGGTGCCTGTTTTTCCGGAGCCATTTTTTCCGGAGCCATTTTTCCTACATCCCCGGTTACCGGCGATCTCGTTTTCGTTAACTAATGATGATATCGGGATTATCTTATTATTAGTTGATAAAAACTATAAAAACACAAAGTTTATCATTACAATTTTGTCGAGTTGGAGAGAGAGAATGATATATATATATATATATATATATATATATATATATATCGATCGTTATGGTTGATATTCTAAATTAATAGAAACTCAAATAACTGAATTACCTTTTGTTCTGATAGAATATCGAAGATCAGAGATAGTAAACGTTTACCATCTTCTTCTTATTGCCCTGTATGACGTCATTTGTTTAATGTAAATTTAAATCGTAAACGCGTCAAAGGCTTACCTATCACGTGATAGTTTGGGCGATAATGTGAGATAATTGCTAATTAGCTGGGATCTCTATGATAACGTTGTATTTGCTAGTGCACACGCGCACGCGCGCGTATTATTTGCATATGGATGATTCAGTTAATTAATTATCAGGATATCGTCTTTAGTGCAATTATTGTTCTTTTGATATTCTCCGTTTCAACATTGTATCAACATTTAAATTTGTGAAATGGTTTAACCCTCAAATGTTGAGTATCAATCAATCTAATTATTGGTAACGGAGTGAGTGATTGAATGAATGAGTGAGCGAGTGAGTGATGTGCTTCTTATAAAAGAACAGAGCACGAAGGCGGCAAGGGGGCGGGGTGAGGGGCGTTGTCAACAAGAAACAAATGGTAGACGAGTGGTTGAGGGGATGTAAGAAAGTCTAACAGAGTTCCGAATCCCATAACGGCCACTTCCGCGCTTTCTACGAAATATCAAATATCGGATTGTTTCAAAACTAATTTATCGTCTGTTGCCTCGCTCCCGCACCCCACACACCCCACCAACACCGTCATACCCCGAGCCCCGGGCAGTAAGTGGTCTGTCTTTTGTGTAATCGAAAACAGGCAGTCGAGGTCAACTAGGGTCTTAGAAGAGACGAAAACGGCACACGGAGACTGTTGTAGTCACTCTTTGATCCCGGCCACAAGATGGCGCTAGTATGTTCTCCCGCTCCAATGACCGACAACAAGTCGGACTGTCGTTTCTGGACGCAATCATATCATAATATATACGGCGTACGTCCGCGAACCGGCCATTTATTAGTTAGTGTTCAAATTTCTAAAAGCATTTATTCTTTATTGAACGTCCTAAATTTCACGGACCATAATAGCATTACCGTTTCTGGTTGTTCTCAAATTCCTGGGAGGCATACAACTTACATCCGAAGAAAGGGAGAGATGGCGAAACGCCTAAATGGCAGGAAACAGTAAATGTGGGGGATGGTGTAAGATAGAATTAATACAGTGAATCTAGCATTATATATATATATATATATATATATATATATCCAGAAATTTTAGCTTTCATGAATATAGCTTTCATGGATGAGAGTTTTCCGGGTTTTACCGGATTTCCGGATTTTTTTGGAAAATGTTTGAAAATAATGTTTTTGGAAATGGGGAGTCGGTCAAACTGATGGATTGAAAATATTTATCCTGCTAAAGTTATGTTTTATCCCTACTTCTATTAGTTTCAGATTGGCCTAGAATTGCCCCCCCCCCCAACCGCCCCACACACGTACATATGGCTCACTTGACTCTTGCTTTTCAGGATTTATTTTTTATCAAAGGGCGCCTCCATGGCCTAACTGGTAGCGCGGTTGCCGACATAACTATAGCATCTGGGTTCAAACCCCGCCGGGCTATGGCAGAAGGGTGTTTCAGCTTTCAGTTCGCCTCATTGCCTTTGGAGGTCGTTCGGTCCATTTAGTCTACCCTGTGCAACATTTACAATTTACATTCAAAGGCCACTCTCTTGTCTGAGCTTTACAAACAAAATCCAATTCAGTAAACTTTTTCAACGAACATAAACATTTCAACATCCTCATTCTAGGACACCATATTTCTGAAGTTTAAAAGTGTTTTTTTTTAATATATAATAGTTTAGCTATCATGGCTGTTATTCAGGTGACTTTGTTGTGCTGTTCTGACAAGCTGTCATCACCCACATCAACTGTCAATGTCAAAGTCTATTTATCTGTTGATCACAACAACAAAAACAGTATATCATTTATATATTACTGAAACGTCTCAATGTTGGCGAACATATTATGAATAATAGAAATTTATCAAATATCACTTTATGACAGATGCTAGACTTCAGATTTATGCTGCTTTCACTTCGTGACAGCTAATATATGGCATTAATTTATGGTGTCCTGTAATAAAGTCACAGGTAAAAAGTCACAAGAAAAAAGTCACAAGAAAAGCCAAACAAAAATATTCAATCCTGTCACAATATATTTAAGTATCATAAATAATTAGGGTAATAAAACAGAACATATTTTAAATCAGTTATTAACTGACAATACGTATGACTTGTACATATTGACAGCACTATTTATGTACTGTTTTCCGGGATACTGACATATTATAGAGAGTAACAAGGTTATATATCATCTCAACGTGACCTCACACTAAACACCTGCTCAAAATCTTTTACCGAGTTAGACAACCTGTGGTCAGAGTAACCTCAGGTGACTTACCTTAATCTTTCCATGTTTATGTTGCCCAATTATACAAAGGTCTAATGTTTTTGTTTTACTTTACTATTTTAAAGCAACACTCATTAATTTACCATCAGATCTGCATATTCCTTTACTGAACTGATTGACATATAAAACAGGTGAGAATTCGACAGTTAACCTTTCTATTAAAGAAAGACGCAGAAACAATGCTAACACTGTTTTGTTTAATTTTATTCTGTTACTTTTTCTCTTGTGACTTTTTCCCTGTGACTTTTTGACCTGGATTCAAAACTATAATTTAAACTGCTTTGACTTCATGACAGCTGATATATTTATGATTTATACTGCTTTGACTTTATGACAGCTGATATATTTATGATTTATACTGCTTTGAAATTATGACAGCCGATATATTTATGATTTATACTGCTTTGACTTTATGACAACTGATATATTTATTATTTATACTGCTTTGACTTTATGACAACTGATATATTTATGATTTATACTGCTTTGACTTTATGACAGCTGATATATTTATGATTTATACTGCTTTGACTTTATGACAGCTGATATATTAATGATATATTTTGTTTATCATGAGCTTGTGTAGGTAAGCATTTGTTTGTTTGTTTGTTTGAGCTTGGTGCTAGTATCACGTATCATTGAGCGGCAACTCTCTTAGGAAATGAGAGGACGAAGCCGAAGTTTATTTTACTGAAAGATGAAACATCCCATCGACGGAGCCAACACGACGATTCGATATCAGAATCCGTATAATTGTGGTGGGGTCCATTAACAACTGCACCAACAGGTGACCCCGCTCATGATGAACATGTTCTAAATGGTGTTTACATTATGTACAGGAATTTTACTAATAACTTATAAATCTATTAAAGATATGGCACCTGAATACCTGTGTGAGCTGGTGTCCATTAGAATGTCATCCCTCGGATCATCCAGTCAGATACTATTGCAGGTGCCAGTGTCTCGGCTCAAGTCATCTGGTGATTGTGCGTTTAGTGTTGCAACCACCACTTTGTGGAATAGGTTGCCGGCAAATATTAGAAATGCATCTTCTTTCGGAAATTTTAAATCTATTCTAATAACACACCTGTGTTCAAGGTCACTTTCATAGATAAATAATTATTATCTTTTAAATCTCTTACAGTACTTTTACAGACATATTATTTGGGGTATTATTGTACAGCGCCTTGGAATTGTTCCTGCTGATAAGGGCGCTTTATTAAATATACATTTTATTATTATTATTATTATTATTATTATTATTATTATTATTAGAGATCAAAATGTCTGACCTCGTCTTACCTCGTATCTTGGTCCCTCTATTAATAATAATTATTATTAAAATACTATCAAACCATCAATCGATCCAGCTTAAAACATATTTATTATGACATATGATATATTGCCAGCATTTTAAAATCTATCACCAGAACATGTATTTTAAAACACATGGCTATATAATGTGTTTAGTGTTACAACACACCGTAGTGCCGGCGAATAATAAAATATTTACGTATTATTCAGACATATATGCACCCAGACGATAAATATATGTATGCATAAAAGAACGTAGCCCAGTCGATGTCGTGATTTCCCGTGACTTATAGGTCGCGGGTTTAAAGCCCACTAGGCACCTAATTGTGACGGGTTACAAAGGGCTGAACTTCAGCGGAATATATGAAGGAAATGGGGTCCGAGCTAGCCGTATACGGCTATGATTTTCATACCCCCGTGGGTGTTAAGGAATGTCATAAATGTCAAGATTTGGATGTCTACAGAATTTAGATATAGGCAAGTATTGTATGAATAAATAACGGTTATGTTGTAGTGATCTATGTCTTGTAGAAATAGAGTACTGAAACGTTGACCATATCTTAGTGGTCGGGATACACGTCACGTGATATCCGGATGGGAGTCACATGATCTTTGCATACAAGTCAGTTGATCCCTACAGGTCACCTTTCTTAAAGTCAACTGAAACTCGCATCATTGTGATATTTTTTATGTCATTCTGTAATCGTCTGACAATCTGAAATTGTCATTCAATTACATAATATTATGTAGACCTTCTCTAACTTGATGCGTACGTTTACACACATATGCACCGACGTACGTACACACGCACACGCACTATCTTTCTCTCTCTCTCTCTCTCTCTCTCTCTCTCTCTATATATATATATATATATATATATATATATAAGAAACGATCACTCTCACTCAACCTCTCTCTCTCACACACACACGCGCACACACGCATATATATATATATATATATATATATATATATATATATTGAGCGCATGTCTGTATATATATATATATATATATATATATATATATATATATATATATATATGCGTGTGTGCGCGTGTGTGTGAGAGAGAGAGAGGTTGAGTGAGAGTGAGAGAATTCGTTTCTTATAACACGATAACCTGATGAATCGTTTAGAGGTTATATTTATTATTCGCGATTATCTGTCCCAGTGCCCTTTTTGAAATATCAATAACACACACACACACACCCCACACACACACACACACACATGCCTAACTATCCACTTATATGTATTTACATTGTCCAGATATCCCGGTTGTTCCATATTCCTCGCTAACAAATCTACTTTCCCGGAATACTTGACACAGATTACTGTAACCTAGTCTACCGATCGAATTGTAAACGATCCGAGATGAACATCAAAATAAGCCAAAAGGCCACTACATCAACCTAAAACTTGTCTTATCTCTGTGTAATTATACATAAACAGAACGTCAGGACGGACTAGGTCCAGTCAATCAACAAGTATAGACAATTGTCTGTCTATTTATTGTGGAGTGTAGTTGGTGGGGTTGGGTGGGATTGGGTTAATGGGTGAGTGCCTAGACAGCTCGTTATGTAGTGTACCCATAAATAACGAGATCGAAAAAATTGGGAATATCTTTATGCCACTAGAAACCACAACACGACGAGTCTGGATCCTCGTAGCATCTCCTGGTTTGTATCCAGATTGGTGATATTTGGGGTCGGCAGTGATTTGCAAAATACGATCACGGATGAGGACTAGAATGCCCCAAAGCTCAATGTCGTGAAAAGGTGTCCATTTTATTTGTCAATTTGCGCTTCGATGATCCGGTTATATGGATTTGATTTGGCGTCCGAATTAGGCGCCGGCGAGTTGCAATCCGTCAAACCAATTTCATGATTTAAATTGCCTATCGTCCACATCTAAAAGCTGATTTTAATTATAGACGTTAAGCTCCGGTCTTGGATATCGGGAACTCGTCGGGCGAAACGTGGGACTGTCTCTTGGAAATAATCCCTGATTGATAGAATCAATATTTACTAGAAAAACGATTTTCATTTAATTTCTAGCATCGACGCTCTGTCGAACATTTGTCTGTTGAGCAGTCGCATACACGACGTATTCATGAAGTGGTTGTAGGTTAAACGAAGGACAAATTGATGGATGATATAATTATTAATCTGATGGCTGTCTTCTGTCTGTCGTAAAATGATCGAGCTGCGATTTTGGTAGCAACATTCTGGGGATGTTCTAATCACCGAAAGTGACACATTTTTGCGTAACGGTATAATGGACGCCGAACACGCACATGCGCAGCGGCCGCTTCAGATCTCTGAAATCTGTATTCATTAAAGCGACTGTCTTCTGGCGGAGTCATTTAATGGCGAAGTTTGGGATCGCCGCCAATACTTAGCCTAATGAGAAGACAGATTTACGGCGAAACATGCAGTAAATAGCGTCAGAACTCCTATAGCGCTGCTGGTGTTTTATTATGTTAGCCTTATAACGAGTGTCAAGTGTAATTGTTTATTAGATAATATAAATTATAAAGATGGTCTATAGAAGGTTATCTTTGTGTTCGGTGTCTGTGGTGTCTGTTCTATTGAAGGATGTCGCTGAAATATTCAAAACGAATATAATAGCTATTGTTCAAGGAGCCAATTTACTCAAATGTACACAAGCATGCGAGATCGCGAGCAGAAGCACATAAATCGGTATTATACAAGCCAAATTATCTAGAAATAATCCAGTAAGTGAGTGAGTGAGTGAGTGAGTGAATGCTAATTAATGAGCGGATGTCACTTAATGGGACAACACCGGAAAATGGAGTTGGGCCTTTTAAGGGGATGGGGAATTTCCAAAGGGAAATGGAGTGGCAACATGTCCTTCTCAAGAACCAGTCCAAATAACCAAAAACATTTTATTGTATAAAATAAATAAAACAGAGAAGTCCGTATTATGAGAGTGGGGAATAGTTTGATAGAAAAATTGTGCGTCAATTCTTAAAACAATAACTTAAGGTGAACGATGACGTTGTATATTTATCCTCAAAATCAATCCTGTTTGGTTCCAGAAGAACTGTGGATTTATGTTTTCTAAATAAATAAGAGGGAAGAAGACAAATCTAGAAGTATATCAGTTCTAGAAACAGATCTCAGATACCTCAGATAAACAATGTTTAGTTGCCAAGGACACGAACCAGAAGGAACAAGTAGAGTGTTCATTCTCTACACGACTAGATGAAATACGAGTGAGTGGATACTATCATTGGTTGGGGATCAGATATATACGTGAGCTGTTTGCTAAAGCAGCATGTCTATCGCGAAGTATGTCATTGTTAAACTAGGTACAAACAATCAGCCAGCGTTTATCAGTGTTAGACCAGGTAAAATATAAAAATGCCATTGTTAAATTAGGTACAAACAATAAAATGTTTACTAGTCACCATATCGGTGTTAGACTAGGTATACATAATTTGTTAAATTACCAACCAGAATGTCATTGCTAAACTAGGTCAAAATACTAACATGTTTTCCAGTCAGCCTGCCATTTTTAGAGAAGGCACACATAATGAAGCGTTTATTATTCAGTAAGTCAGTGATAGGCTAGGTGGAAATAATAACGAAAAACGTGTAACTAACACTCGTTTAAACTGGATTTTTGTTGTCATTAGGAAAACCGAATGTTGAAGCTATTCAAATCAATTGTTGGAGATGAAGTGAAAAAACATCAAATACATATATTCCATCTCCTATAATAATAATAATAATAAAGTTTATTCCACAAAACCAGAAAACCATAAAAAAATCTAAATGAACTTTGATGGACATCGGAAGCTTCGACCTATCTCGTGTATATCTTCATTAAAACCGATATTTTGTCTGGTAATCTTATATGAAGATCTTATGTCGCTACCTGTCCGAAGGCCGTCTGCGAGGCTAACACCATTTGATAACATCCGAGAACGGATTTGGCCTTTGAGCTGACCCAGAAAACTAGTCCTTATTCCAGCCGACAGATGGCGGTGTGATATAAGTGGCCTGTTCTCACTGCGGGCTGTCGAGCGGGCATTTAGTTCATTGGCCGCAATGGCTCAGCTAGAATCGTCTGTCGTCTGCGTTAAGGTCAACCTTGGGACCGGTGATTAATTGAGGATTGACCTTTAGGGAAGACAATTGTTTTTGGTATTACATTATACGACGGGATTTTATTGACTGGTAGAATTTGGGCTAAATGCCAGTACAAGGACTGGTGTTAAGGTGTTTTGAGACAATAACACTTTCTGCTACTTGATTTATTGATGTTGCCACTGCTGTTACTATTATAAGTAGTAGCAGTAGTAGTAGTAGTAGTAGTTGTTGTTATTGTAGTTGTTTCTGCTGTATCAGCAGCAACAACAGTGAACTTTCTCTGAGAAAAATCACAAACTAAGAGACATAAATATGGCTGTGACATGGATACTGTCTCAGAATAACTGTTATTAGAACTTGTTATGTAGACATTGTTATAGAGAACTTCTTATATATATAGTTTGTTCTATTGTGCTATATAGGGGTGAGTCCAACAAGACGAATCTCAAATGGACGAGTAGAATATTTGGGGAGTCCCAAAAAGATGAAACTCATCTGGAAGAATTTATTAAAAAATTATATAGTCATATCCTATCAGATTAACCCTAACCCTTACTCTAACCCTAACCCTTATCCTGACCCTTATCTTAAAATTATACGAACTCGTCTTATTGGGATATTTTCTAGATTCGTCCATTTGGAATTCGTTTTGTTGGGATGACATCGTTATATAGATCACACACACGCGCGCACACACACGCACGCACGCACACTCACACAGAGAGAGAGAGAGAGAGAGAGAGAGAGAGACTCTTGTGCGAACCTTTTTATACAGACTTTGTTATACAGATTTGTTGTACGAAGCTTGTTGTACCGAACTTTCGCGAGACGCAGGTTGATCTGCACCGAAAAATTACTACCGAATTATAATGTTAACTGGGATTAACAAGGTAGATCACGTGATATTAAGGTTGTTTCCATCGATATTCAGATCAATGCATTGAGTAAAACATATATTGAAGTATCAAAGGGAACTCGTGAAGGTGGATAATGTTGACCTTCCCTCTTTAACCTCTTTTAATAGGGTCTTATTAACGTCTTAGACTGTAGAGTAGGTAGAATTTTGATCAATAATGTCACATACAGTATGTTGTTATGGAGACGAGTTCTTCCTAGAGGGCGCCTCTGTGAGTTTTCCGCGATCTTAACGAGCCTGGTATAAAGAAGCGCGAACATTACACGCATTCTCGGCATTCTTTGAATGTAATGCCTATTAATATTCACTTTTCTTGGGTTGATTCAGTTCATTTTGATTTGTTTTTCTTGTTATAACAGGCAAGAAATCGAAATAAATCTACATTTTCATCCAACACGATTTGAGGGAAGAATTTTGGACATTAGCTTTTAGTCTTTTGGCTATCATAGTTTAGATAGTTGTCCTATAGATCCTGATTAGTAATACAATGTTTGATGTGCGCTGCATTTCATATAAACGTTATCAGTTGCACATGAAACAAGATTTCTTTAGTTCATATAATAAATATTATTAATTATCACAAATCTAAACCAGAGCGAATTGAAAACCAGAAGGGTGATCCCAGGGTAGACATTTTTAGAATATGCTGCATCAATCATAGGAATCGTAAATCATGGCCATTGGAGGACATATAATAATAATAATAATAATAATAATACGTGACATTTATTGAGCGCCATATTCAGC
>JAODUP010000834.1:127500-305000 GCA_025642065.1 Paralvinella palmiformis
CACGCATCATTTAAATATTTTCCATTTAAATCAACTAATTCAATATAATAAATGTTATTTATTATCGTAATTTAGGGCGCCCCCGTAGTGCAGTGATTAAATTACGGTGCCGCAAACTTTCAACCCGATTCAAAAAGCTTTATCTGTGGAAATTTCCTTACGGTGACTCGGGTGCACTCACTCACTCACTCACTCACTCACTCACTCACTCACTCACTCACTCACTCACTCACTCACTCACTCACTCACTCACTCACTCACTCACTCACTCACTCACTCACTCACTCACTCACTCACTCACTCGCTTAATCACTCACTCACTCACTTACTCACTCACTCACTCACTCACTCGCTTACTCACTCACTCACTCACTCGCTTACTCACTCACTCACTCGCTTACTCACTCACTCACAGTTGTTATTAACTATGGTCTTTCTATAAAACCTGGCCCTGATAGAGAAAGCCTTATTGCGGTATGTTCAATAATTTGAACGTTCGCACCGTTTGTTTCAATCTTACAGGCGAACAGTCCTATTTGATTCTTATTCTATTAGTATCGTATATTATACAATGCTAGTATATGTACGACTCGACATATAAACAAATTCTAAAATTTCTGAAATAATTTAGTTCTGTTCATATCCGTATGGCCCAGTTGTCGGAGAACTACAAACCTTCCTGATTAAGCGTCCGTCCGTTGAACGTTGACAAAACTCGATATGTAGATAAACATCCCCTAATATCGCTCGGCTATATTTAATGTGTGATGACGTAATCGTTCTTTGGGGAGAGGCTAATAATATTTAACGCCTACTTATGCCTAACTACATCGTCCAATTACACAATGTCTGATCAAAGGTCATTATATCAGACTGAACGAGACGCACAGAAGTCGGTGAGAGGCAAACTTAAACGAATTCATCAATCTGGTAGATTTGTGTCTGTTAAATAACACTCGGCATCAGTTTAACGGTTAGCCATTCGTTAGCCGGCAGTAACCGGCAGTTAGTTTCGCAGAACACTTCAATTTCCTGGAGAAATGATGCATAAATATTCCATTGTAAATTATTACTTTTATATTAGCAAGTATTGGTGCGCGAAAGGAGGTAGAATTCGATGACAGACGATTAAAACTTCCTATCGTCATCACCCAGATTCGTGAAAAAGAAATCATCATTCAGCCGGACAATTTACTGCTGGAATGCACGCACTTGCAAGTCCGTCTGCAAATAATTGCTTCTCTCGGTGAATTATACAGCGAGGGTGTTTGTCCTCTTTTTTGGTGATAAAATGCAACCGTCCACTCTTCCGCAGCAATCCCAGTTGTTGCTGTTTGCATTTATTGGTCGAGTCATTACAATTCAAATAAAACTGACCAATCAGATAAAGCCTTCCGCGAATGATCGTTTGCACTAACATGGCGGCGCCCATTGTGCGATTACAGCGGCCATCTTGAATAATGTTCAGATGTCAAGGTTAGGGATTGTCTTTCTTCAAACAATAATGCACCTATCATATTAATATTCTGTACTTGAGTCGGATGAACACCGGCGCTGTGTCTCCGCGTGTAGTTTTTAATTAAATGATAACTTTCTTTTGGTAACCATAAACTCACGGTCATCTTTAATAGTATATGCCTTTATGTAGGCCCACCACTTCTAAATGTAATAAAACCTAAATTACTGTACCTTTTAACTTAGATTAAAGCTATTTAGTCGCTGAAACAATCAGATATGGATAAAGTAATTGTGTGGGTGGTGGAAACCCAGGAAATCATCCTGTGGAGGGATGGAAATAAAATTGCATCATATCTGTTTCTCACGTGAGTCATCATATTAATATTGATGTTATGCCCTGATATAATATTATATAATATTATATAATAATAATAATGTACATTTAATTAAGTCCTATTTCTACAGTACAATAACCGAACATCTGTTGTAATCGTGAAACCGATTACGATTACACTGCATCTGGAATTGACGATTACTTTCATGTTATCTATCAGAGAAATCATCATCTTTAATATTATCTGCTATCTAACATATACCACAGTGTGTGTGTGTGTGTGTGTGTCGGGGGACGTCTATAAAGTCAAATAATGGCTACTTGTAATTGATTAAGGATTCTTTATTTCTTGAAGATTGACGATCAAAATGTATTTCTACAAATAATTATTCCCGGCAGATGACTCAAAATGACAATGTATTGTCTAATTTGTCGCTTTTGACTCGCGTTTACACTTCTACAGAAAGAGACTAAGTAACCTTCTGGGGATACAATGGGATTACCCTCTGTGCTGGTATAAAGGGAATTTGTCCTTTTGGGGTGGATGTTTTTATTGGATGAAAGGGTCTTGTGTTTGACCTTGCTGCTGAGGACATATTTACCATACGGTTATATTTGATATGAAGGATTATGTCAACACCAAATGTGTGTGGGGGGGGGGCGGCGGTGTGTACACAGGTGTTTGAATATGAGTGTTGTATTTTACGCGTGTTTTCTCGTTTTGGTGGTGTGTGGGCAACAACAAAGACTTACATATTTAACCGACTTTCTTGCTTTTCTAATAAATTATCTATTTGCTGAAGCTTTGATGGCTTTAAATATAGCTAATCTAACTATACTACAAAGCTACCGGCCATCCTTTGAGGCCACCCTCCGCAACAGTGTTTGTGTTGTATGAGGTGGGGATATTAGTAAGACACCCAACCTTTAACCTAGAGGACCAGGTACTGGGTTTGATCTAGTCCCTCCTCTAAGATCTGTCGGCTTGGTTAAACCTGCTTCCAGAGTCCTTGACACACGCAAGCTCCCTCACCTTCAACAATGTGCCAGCACAGCCTCGGCGC
The DNA here is from genome assembly GCA_025642065.1 of Paralvinella palmiformis. Lineage (NCBI taxonomy): Eukaryota > Metazoa > Annelida > Polychaeta > Terebellida > Alvinellidae > Paralvinella > Paralvinella palmiformis. Next base: position 130,357 of record JAODUP010000834.1, read on the forward strand.
TGGTCAAATGTAAAATGTTGACGTTTTACCGCCACTTTTGTGCACAGGGTAGGCTAAATGGGCCGAGCGAACCCCAAAGGTAACGAGGCGAAGTGAAAAATGAAACACCCTTCTTACATAGCCGGGTCGAAGTTTGAACCCTGGTGCTATTGATCTATAGCCAACCCCCATACCAGTTAGGCCATGGAGGTCAGTCAGTGTTTAGACTCGGCGCTGTTGACATCTGTTGACGGGGGTGGAACAATACTTTGAAAGGTTCATCCCCAGAACCGTTTATTCGATGGCGAAAAATTGATGTTACAAAATAAATTTCATATTATTCCAGTTATTTTTTAATATCTAATCTTAATAATATATCTTAAATCATTAATTCTTTGAAAGTTGACATGATCTTTAGGATAAAGGTTTGGGAGATGACTTTCGGTCTATACAAATATTAAGTTCTTGGGCTCGATTCGTTTTCGAGATTTAGAATCTGTCGAAGTGTTTGTAACTGTAAGGTGATATAGATATTAGTATCACATCTCCTAAGACAAAGAGAAGATCTCTTCCTCATTTCGTCTAGATGACAATGTCACATCATCTCAGTTGTAGATTGTAGTGTTTCTTAAGTGACCTCAGTGACCTTCTCAGGACGTAAATAACAATTTCGGACGTCTTCATGGAGAGATACAAACGTCTCCACTATCTCTCTATCTTCCTCACTATTACTCGTTATTCATCCACAAAGACATAGAACATAAAGATGTCAGCCGCACAAGCCTTTACCTGGATCAGGTGCTCAATTACGGTTAATTAACCTATTAAGACATTAAACTCTGGGAACTAATGGCCGCTGAGGGCACAATAACAAGGACACGAGACTGAAGTCAGTTTAGGTTTTTATTTACGATCGAAGTCCAATCATTATATCATTCTTTCCCCAAAACAGACATTAATAAAAGAAGTTATTTTGTTAGAGAGATGATGACACTCACTTAAAGAGATAATCTCATTTACGGACTAATGTCTATAATAATTACCGAATGCTAGCCGCTCCGGATGATCCTACATCTATTACGCGGTTAGTGAATTAATTCTGGATCGGCGATGTTAGTCTAATCTCGAATAATGGATCGAATCCGCGGAGCTGGATAGAATATGCGTTGTCTATGGAACGTCCTGTTAATGAAATGAACTTTTTATTTAATTATTTTGCCCGACATAATTTGAAGCGAATTATTAATAATTTATGGCTGACGGATGAAGATTTGGAGAAGCAAACGAACAAAAAGAGTTATTTTTAAACTTCGAGGCCAAAACTCGTCTGTTACAATGGCCTAAGTCTTTGTTATGTGTCATATACGACTCCTGTGACTTCCTAAAATATTCGGCTTTATTAAATAATTAGCTGGTTTTATGACGGAGTTTACAAAATCACAAATACTCGACAAAATATAATCATATCACATGTCATGTCAATTGTTCAGACATTATTACAGTTTACAATATCAGTGACTTCTCATCAGTAACAATGAACCTTCTATTATAAGTTAATAATATTATCCGGGTTATGCCTGAAGGCTGTTTCATATTTCACTTTGCCCAATTAGTCTACCGTATCCATAAAAGTGTCCATAAAACCTCGACATCATTCTAGTATCTGATTATAAACTAGACGAGATCACTAAGACACGTATAATCATCGGAATTCGTGTTCTTATTTCTGTAAAACAAAGATTTTTTATCGCTTTTCCTTAAGCGTTTATTTTAGATTAACGGCTTCAAAGTTTTGTTATTGCGCTGGTTTCGGAAGAGTACATATCGGTTTGGTAATGGTCCGATATAATTCATGATCTCTGCGTACTAAATCGGACTTAATATTGGAGGATATAATAAAATATATTTGAGATAAATGCCTTCCTTTAAAAGTTCATAGATTGTCTATTTTACTTGACGAGGGATTTAATTTTTCAGTTTTTTGGTTTGTTTATTAAACAAGATCTTGTACTTTATCACGTCTAATAACAATAACGTTAATAGTATGGATCTAAAAAAACGTTAGATAAATCTTTTAGTAGACGAATCTGAATACATATATATATATATATATATATATATATATATATATATATATATATGATAAATTAAGTCAAAAAAAATATATATATATATATATATATATATATATATATATACATACACATAACTTTTTCTAACTGTATTTATAAAATACATATATTTCATCTGCTGCCAATAAATAAATATAGTGTATCGTTTCTGTTAATGGTTGATTAAGGAAGGTTTTACTGTAATATATACACTCCATTTTAAATAGACAGTTGATGATTGATCGTATCTGAGTTGGAATGTGTCAGGCCATACGAGATAAGTTATTTTATTCGGTAACTGATCCAGATCGGACACGTTGCCCCGATTCATCAATTTGTGTTTATAATTCATTCCGGCATTTAGACTCGACCGGCAGCGAATCGACGTGAAAGTGACGTCACCGAATTAAGCCTATATTAATTATTCGTGTACACGGCTAACTCCCAGAACTGACTGACGGATCTTACAAGAGTCCAAACTTTGTGATGAGGATCAATCGAAGATTTTGGTCGCACCAAAAAATTTATTCAGAAATGTCGCGTCACGTACTGGACTCTAATGTATCGATTTTTCTATTGAGAACTAATGATTACTGTATACTTGATGACTACAACACGGAAAACGTAATCTATTGTCAACAATTATGGAATGGCTAATTATATAGAGATGATCATGATGAAGGGTATTTCATCTTTGACTTTGCTTTATTACCTTTGGAGGTCGCTCGGCCCATTTAACCTACAATGTGTACAAAAGTTGCCGTAAAACATCAATCATCATCATCATCATATGTGAGCTATTAATACCCAGTAATGACTATTGTGATGTGTGGGGGTGTCTTTCTGCTATCAGTATGTAGCTTAATGCGATGTCTGATCCCCCCCCCCAATAGTATGAACCTGCTTTGTTAGAGAATTTCGAAATGAGAAACACCTATTGTAGTGGTGTGTGTGTGTGTGTGCTTGCGTGCGTGCGTGCGTGAATGTAAATTCTAAACCATTTAATTTCCGTCTTTGTTGAGAAACCTTTTATAAACATCGATCATTAAAACTTGATCCAATATTTTATATCAGGATGTTAGACAATAGACGGTGATGATGTTACCTGTATGATGATCATTGTCATGTTCAATAAGACATAATTATCTTTATCGTGTTGACATATGAGCCGTAATCTACATCTGGACACAATCCACATTAAATCCACCCCGTTTAATCCATTAGCGATGGCCAGATAATGTTTCTTAAAGAGGATAAAGAAAGAAAATCTCTGAAGAAGGTCGATTCTTTAATAAATTGCTCGCCGACAGATAAATAGCCATCTCATTTTCGGGCTTTTGACTCAATTGGAAGAGCTACAGTAACTCTAAATAGCTAATGTGCTTCTTTTCTTATAGAGAAGGCGTAGGTTTATAAAATTTCGTCTGACGTTTTTGTTTACGGAATCCCATCCAGCTTTGTAGTTACACAAAGAGTTAGGGAATGCGATGTACGGAGTTTTAAATGAACAAAGTTCATATTGTGTGCTATTTGTAGTCGGCTCACAAGTACAACTTATAAATATCATATTTAGCTCTGTGAATATATATATTTCTGTCTTCTCTTTTCACATATTTGTATCCCATATCATAAAATAACACATTCACATGCACACGCACTTTATATATATATATATATATATATATATATATATATATATATATATATATATATATATATAGAGGTTAAATGTGTCCTGCCCACCCGTGTGCATGTGTGTGTGCGCGCGCGTGCGCGCGCGCGCATCCAATATTATTTCTGTAAATTTTGTAAATATATATTCAAAATATGTCTATGTAAGTGTCTGAGCATGTGCATGTGTCTATACATAAAGATAAATAAGGTAACATTAACTATATATCTGTACCATCCCGTCTCATCCTATCTAATCACCTTATAATGACTAACAGTTATAAACGAAGATGGATGTTTCGGATCAGGAAGATACAGATGGTTTTTTAACGTAATTTACCACTTTCTCAACCGGACTAATTGCACCAGAATTTCTAACGGCGTCTTTTTGAAGAAGAAAACTCAACCAGTTACTTGATTGAACAAAAAACAAAAATCAATCTTATAATAGACACTCGATTTGGACATAATTTGGTAAACTTCTGCCATCCAACGGGATCATTTCCTATATTTTATGTCTCCCTTTTATACTCGGCTCTAACAACTTCCACTCGACCATACATCTATCACCCCTAATTTCAATTCCCCGATGAATCGACCAAATGTAGTAGCTGCGATTGATTTGTTCGCCATCGTATTTTGAAAGATTGAAGTTCGTGTTTATTTTGTTTATTTTTTTTCTAATATTTGGTTTACTTTTACACATTTCTGACATTCATTCGACATTTCAAGGTCAATACATCTATACGTCTCTATTGTACCGTTTTCTCTATGGAACACGGCAGCTCTGTGGTTGATTTATCAGGGACCATATATTAGATGGCACTCGGCTTTATACAGTATGCCATTTTATCAGAGGACTATTATTACTTATTTCGTCCATTAGTGATATGTCTACTTCGGAATATTTTGTTGGTTTCTACGGATAAAGTCCTCTTGCATGAGAATTGACTTCAGTTACAGTAGATGCTACTGAAACGTCAACTATGTCTCACTGACAAACAACACACACACACGCACACGCACAAACACGCACGCACGCACACACGCACGCACACACACCAATCAGTACAGATCCAGATGATAACATAGTCATCGATTCCTGATTGGTTTAATTTCATCATGTCCCGGCACATTCAATGTTTTTCAACGTACTTATGGTCCTTGTGTTCCAGTACTGTGTATTAAAGTATTATAAATCTTGTATATATTGTAGATAATAGATGCTGAATCAGGACAAAGAAAATGGTTTACAGTAAAACCTTCCCGTCCACATCACAGTCTATTGTTACTTTGAACAGTACACAACATCGAAGTTTGAATTTGTTACTTTATTAGGAAGAAGATCATCTCTGGATTAATTATTATTATCAATTAATTATCAATTACAGATATATCTCATTCTGAATCTAGAAGCTTAAAGAAATATCGTGGATAAGAAACTCATATTACAAAAATAGAGTTAATAGATCAGAATTATACTAAACGTTCTCTTACGGATAGCCATCCGGAGTATCCGCGAACATCAGAAACAAGATCATAATGCAGATAAATCCCTGGAAGCCAGAATTTCCAGCCGATCCCCACCTCACTGTAGTATGCGTTCTACAATTACAGAGATGACAACGATCTGGAATACGACATGTCGGCCGAGAAACGTCTGATCTGGAAGCTGATGTCCGTCTACGACAGGATCGGGAGAGCCGGACGTCCCGTACTTAATTCCAGTTCGGCAATAACCGTTCAATTTGGTCTCGGACTTAAACAGATGGAACTAAACGAAAAGGAACGTATCCTTACTCTGAGTATGTGGACCAGATATGTAAGTAAAAAACGAATACAATTGTTGGTGTATTTAGTAAGTTCCTGACTTGTCCTTCAATCTATTAAACACTGGCCGTTTGCTGATCACGTGACTAACCCCCGAAATATTGATAACCTACCCCACACCACCGTACCGGGTGATGTTGGACAAAATAAAATCAATTACAATGTTTAAAATGTTGGTTGCGGATGTGGGTAAAATGTATGTGTAAAATATATCCCCGATATTAGTCAGCCACTAACAATTATCATCTGATTTAGTAATTAGCATAATATACACGAAAGACAGATTTATGACGGATTTGTGACCGATTTATGATCGATTCAAGACCCGAGCATTTATAATAATGGTATGTCAACGTGCTCCTACCCTCGTGACATGTCGGTCGTTTATTATTTTCCAGGCCCTTACGCTTTCCCCAAAACGCTACCTGCATACAGAATGACATTATTTACCGCATCATTTCCCTACAACGACAACAAATAATGTCTCTCTGACGTGGCTAACCTACATATACAATGGCGAGATATCTTGTTTCCACCATTTGTTGATACTCTCGGGAGCCAACCTAAACTTCTCAGATATGGATTCCGTAATGTAGCCTTTTGTTTTAATACCGATCATGGTCTCCAGCTAAAACTTGGTCCCAATATCGATGTGTCTGCAGCCATTTATATTTATTGCCGATGGGTGACCTATATAACTCGTTGCATGGGGAAGTTCTTTGATAGAGAATTATAATAATATTTGGCTGAGTGTGTTGGCTGATAAACAATAATATTTACCAATCCTATCAGATATTCCCAATAAGCCGTAGTCCACGCTAAATGGTAACTGATCCCTGTACTTCACAGTAAATGTTTATGTGAAATATTCCAGAGGTCAAATAAAGGTCAAATAGAAACAAAACGGATTTATAAGCTTTCCAAGAGAACATTTGTATTTGTTTAAACTGAATCGGTTCTGTCTCGTATCGCGTTCTTTCCTATGTAAGGTAATATACATATGTGTTTCCTTTATGTGTGTGTTTGCGTGTGTGTGCGTGCGTGCATGCGCGCGTAATATTGTATGTTTTACCCCCATTTAATAACCAATACGAACGTTTGCCAGTACATCATTAAAAAAATGCTACAATCATTATTTATAAAATTTAGTAACAGAAATGCCATTTGTTTGAAGTATTAACACAATTAAATATTGGTGGCACGGCGGACTACATATAATAATACAGACAACTGTGGATTAACATAGCCTGGTGTTGTACGGATATAGACCAGTTGGGTTAACGCGGTCTATGATGAATGAACAAAGATAATTGATACATCTGCACAGCTGTGTAAAGAATACATGACTTCGTAAGACGGTGGGGGTGGGGGGGACTAGGGTATATACTAAATAATTACATTATTTTTAACATGATAGAAATAGCAAGCTGTTCGTTTCTTCTCTCTTGATGTAAAATAACATCTAACTCTTAAGTAAAAATTAGGACTAAGACATCATACGAGGTCAATAAAGCTGGCGCCATCATGCGGCTGAATTTCACACTACGGTGTCGAGTTGGAAGACCAAGAATCACTGTGTTGCATGGCGATTCACGCGTGTAATGGCCGATAAATGTCTTACAGAATAGCTGTATTTAGGCTATTTAACAGCTATATTTGGATTTTATTTATAGTCCATTAAGGGTGTGTGATCTCTAGATAATAATTTTGCATTTAATAGGAATGGCATCCAATAGATATATATATGCCACTATAGTACCTTTGCCATCTGACATGACGATATGAATAGATAAAATCAATGATCACATAGATTATAATTCAATGGGTGATTCCTATTACTGTAACATTGGTATTTAAGCATAATATCTTGCATTGAAAGTGAACTGTTTTATTTTCTGAATGAGCCATTCGTGCAATGTTTACTACATGTAAATGCCAAGAGTGTTAATACTCTGATGTAACAAAAATTATTTAATAGTATACAGGTGATACATATATGATTGGTTCCCAGGTACAAGTAAAAATTATATTTCCGAAACTCTACATGAAATATTTTTTTAAATCTTCATTACAAATCAATTTACATTCAGCTAAAAGTTTAATTGTATAATTATTTATTTAATCCATTGGAACCTATGCTAAAAATCCTCTACAAGTCAACGTGAATAACTAAGGCTTAGCCTGTGTCATTCATCTGGAAAAATCAGTCCGCTTAATCATTGGGTTATATCCTGATAAGTATTGTGGTAAATCCTTTGGAAAGACACAGTGATTCAGCTGAAGTCTCTGTGTAATATGAAATAATTTGCTGAAAGATTTCCAGTATTTACCGTTAGTGAAATTAACATCCTATTTCTCTGGAGTCTCAAATACAAATCTTAACGGGTGTGATGAAATGAAATGTATTCAATATCAACGTATTATCGACCCATTTAGCCTACCTTGTGCACAAAAAATGGCCGTAAAACATCAACATTTATATTTTAACATATGATCCACATCGATTTCCATTCAATGTGTCCACGATGTGGAAAATACGTTGATAATGAATAAATTCCATTTGATCACACCCGTTAAGATTTGTATTTGAGACTCCAGAGAAATAGGATGTTAATAGCGATGATAAAATGTGGGCAAAAGCGGAATAAATTAGACAATACTCGCTAGGTGTCGGTATGGGTGCGACTGTACACATTGGCGCTATCTGACGGAAACTTAAGTCATTAATTATCTATACTGAGTGACTGAAAGCCTTTTCCAAGATTCAGGGTTTTTCAGATTACCTACATTACTAAAAAATGGTAAAATATGTTTTTCTTCTTACTTCGTAATTTTTTATGATTGAATACGTTTGAAGACATTCTGTAGTAATGATATAAAGTGGGACATGTACTTCCAGGGATACATGTATATATATATATACGAAATGAATATAACTTCTAGCTAATGCGAGAGAAAATAAAACTGAACATTTTCGATTGAACTTTACTATCCGACAAATCTTAGCTACAACAAAATTCCAGATATAATGAACATCGCAGAAACCTGCATCCAAAACAAAGATAGTTTATTTTTCACAATTTCCATTTACAAACATTTCTCTCGTAGAGAATATAAAACTTCTTGAAGGTAACAATTCAACAGGAAATTGAGGGACCAATATAGCCTAGACTGTCTTCCTTCTGGCCCTTCAACAAATAGGTATAATCACTCAAATTTGACTAAACGCGATTGGCCTGTATTTTGCAAGTAAAGAGGTACGCTGTACTGTTATGGATCCAGGGGACAGTTCCCATGGCGCAGAGTGGGTTACATCAAGATATTACAGGATTAATTATACATATAAAAATTTGAACCATGAGGACGATACATTTTGAGAACAAAGTTCTGGACAGTTCTATCCATCACCAAATGACACTTGTCGCTATCCAAATCTCCATAAAGATACTGATAGCTTTAATGGTTGTTACGTTGATGAATGCAGATCCGGTATTGTGGGATAAAACAGATAAAAAAGATTGCCCAGAAGATGCGACTCGTCGTCAAGGCGTAGAGAATACAAACAGTTTAACGACACGACCAGCTGACGCGTCAACATCCCCATTATCGCTCATGCAAATATTCTATTATCACATTGTCATATGTGGAATTACATGGAATATAAAAAGCCACACTCAGATTATTACCGATCGTTATTGTTTAGAAACCAAAAGACGTCTTCGAATGTGGCGTCTGTTCTTTCTATTGTTTGATGTAATTTATTGTGGTCAAATAATGGCCATTACCCGAAGTAGACCAAACCCCCCTATTTCCATTTCTGCACAGAGACGGTTCGAGTAGGATGGGCTAGAGTGAGTAAGTGAGTGAGTGAGTGAAAATGATAGATTGAGTCAGTGAGTCAGTGAATGAGTCAGCCAGTCACTGGGTCAGTCAGTGAGTCAGTGAATGAGTCAGTCAGTGGTTTGTTTACCATTGGTGTTGGTCACACCTGTGACCTATGTCCAGGAGGACACTCCCCACTGTAACATCCCCCCCACACACATACACAAACACACACACACACACACACACACACACACACATAATATATATATATATATATATATATATATATATATATAATTGAAGATTATAAACCTAAAGTTTTGATATCATATCCTGTCTGTCTGTACGTCCCTCCACCCCCATCATTGGTCTGTATATCTATGATGATGTCTCCTTCTTTATCTCTGTGTATCCTATTCAGATGTGGCATGATGAATATTTGAACTGGAAACCAGAAGAGTACGGAGGATTAGTTCAGGTCACACTGGATCCTCAGTCTATCTGGATTCCTGATATAATGCTTCTTAACACGTACGTGTGATCGGTATTTGCCCTGGATCTGATTAAATACACACTCATACGCATGCACACACCCATGTACGCACACACGCACGCACCCCCATGTATATATATATATATATATATATATATATATATATATATATATACAGAGAAAGAGGGGGGGTCAATCAAGCAATTAAACAATCAATTAATCAGCATATACATAACATATACAAAACATTTTCCATTATAACCTACAACGTGATACGGATTATTTTGATCCAGATGATCTATACCTGTGAATGTCACCACCAATAACCTGATACCCTATATTCCGACCTATATCCAGTGCCGATATAGACGTACCAGCTCGCAGTACCATGGCAGTGGTCAGACATAATGGTACAGTCGCCTGGTTTCCTCACTGTATCTATCACAGCGCCTGCGCCGTCGACGTTAGCAACTTTCCGTTCGACCAACAGAAATGCAACTTGGCCTTCGCCTCGTGGACTCGTCCGTCGAAGGAAGTGGACATCGTGATGTCGTTTCCGGGCGGCATAGATCTCACCACGTTCGAGAGCGAGCAGCGAGATTCCAGCGCCTGGGACATCACGAACGTGACGGCCAAGAGACGGATACTACCATCGGAGAATGAGTACCCGAACTTCGCCGCTCTGACCTTCGAGTTGGTGTTCCGCAGGAAGGTGGTCTTCTCGACCTACTTACTGACTCTACCTTGCGTCTTCCTCGCCTTCCTAACATTGGTTGTCTTTTGGCTTCCACCGGACAGGCCCGATAGGACAGCTCTAGGTCAGTTGTATTTTAGCTCTTAGTTTGGTCTAACGTTGGCCAGTACTTGATGGCTCTGTCACACTGTAGCGTATCGTACTAGCGTATGTCAGTGTATGAAAAATATCACTCATACACTGGTATACGCTGACATACGCTAGGGATACGTTAGGCATAGGTTGTATGCATTTGAACCACGCTGGCATACGCTGGTATACGGCGAGGTAGAACATTATTTTAAGCAATTGTTTTAAAATCTGTGCGTACTCCGACGTATGGCTTATACGCTAATATTTCCTGACATTCGCTGGTCATTCGCTACTCATAAGTTACTCATACACTACTCATAGGTTAAATACGGTAAGTATACGCACAATTCTGCATTTTCAAGGATTTCTTGTACGTATGAAAATTATTTTATGATTTTTCATACGCAACTCATGCGTTTCTCTCATACGCTTTAGTGTGACAGGGCCATGGCATGAGGTGTGTTTGTTGTTGTTGTTGTTGTTTAATCAGCTGAAGTACGTATCTGGTGATATTTTTAGTCCTCCGATTGTTTCTTGTTTGACTGTTAATGTACCATCTTATTTCCATTTTGTCTTCCAGCTATGAGTACCTTTAGTAGTTTTATGGTTTTGTTGTTGATACTGGTTGAGGCGGCCCCACCAACGGCTAGGACGATTCCTACGCTAGGTCAGTGTATTACTACTACTACTAATAATAAATAATAAATTATTATTATTATTTTAATATTCATCCATCAGGCTACAGGCTTGTTACCTTGTTTTTGCCGGTGTAGCAGACGAAAATAACCCCTGACCAGATTAAACCCAGGTATAGATTGGCCGAGGTCAGATTATACCCCGGGAGATAAACTGTCCTAAGCCAAACTATACCCGGGGGTGTAAAATAGCCTAGGCCAGAATATAGCCATTCAGGCCAGAATATAGCCATTCAGGCCAGAATATACCCATCTAACGTGGTAGTCAATCTCAAACGATAGAGATCGTTAATTAATGTGTATCAGCGAAGTCATGAAATGTGACCTAGTTTTAACAGTAAATTGGTTCAATTTTCAATTTGTTATAAAAACATCACAAATATTTGCTCTTTTAAGCTATTGTCTAATGGTTTTACTAATTAAAGTTTTTTTGAAATAATACAAGTCTATGTGCTTAGAGTTTTAAGATTTAAGTCACTTAGCTTTCTCACAAAACTTAACCGCCAATAAAATGCTGAAATATTAAGTAATTCATGCGCATGTCACTCAACATTACTGATATCATGGGGGTATAATCTAGCCAGAGGAGTATAAATTGGGGTATAAAATACCTGGGTTATAATCTAGCCTAAGCCCCTTGACTGCGGGTATACTATGGCCTGTAACACCGGGACTATTTACCTTGGTAATGACGAATAGTTATTAATATAATAACATTATACCTTTTTGTATACGCGCTCATACCTGACAACATTTAAGGGATGACAATTATGGCAGTAAACGAAACATGGTGTGAAGTTTTGAGTATCGACGGATATTACAGAGAGTAACTTACCTCAATTATCCTACACAGAGTAACTTACCTCTTTCTATCATCTATCCCACATATATGCGGCTGCTTCAAGTTTGTTTGTTTACACAAGCCACCAGCTTTGAGTTTAGTTTATATTTCTGTAATTCGAATAAAACTTATTTTAAAAGCCAATTAAGCATAAAACAAGCAGAAACTGATAAACACTGATCTGGATTAAGGATCGATTTACGGCAGAGTTCGATAGAAAGCGATATGTTGAAATTTATTTAATCAAGAATTGTTTTACAAATGACACATATACTAATTACTAACAACTTATTTCAATGATTCACCTTAATATTGTCCAGTTTCAGGTCTAATAATAATATCATCCGATAAAACCAACTACTTGTTTAATAATCATATCGTGTGCGCCCGATATTAAATACATCACATTATTGCACATTCCTAAAAACCGACATAATCCCAAAAATAATTTCGTCTGCTTCTACTGACATTTGTGGTACTTGAAATTGGGTACTTAGTCACGTGGTATGCACGTGACCTGTATTTCGGGATCGGTCCTATTTCGGATGTCTCCAAAATATTACATGATTAGATAATGACATAATTAACGGTAGTTTATGATAACTCATAATTTATCATTTGTTGATTGGATAATTAATTAAAATGAAGATGGATAATTGTTGATTTCTCCATTAACCAGCCAACTGATATAACATATAAAGGAACAGCTTAAGCTACTGGTATTTGTTCCTCACTGTTCATCATAAATACATACATACATACATACATACATAGATACATATATATATACATACATACATACATATATACATACATAAATACATAGATAGATACATATATACATTCACAAACACACACACACACACACACACACACACAATATATATATATATATATATATATATATAATGTTATATACTATTAGGTGTTTACTACTGTATCAATATGGTGATCATAGCTATGACAGTAGTCCTGTCTACACTTGTCATCAATCTCAGTAAAGGACCTAGTAACAAGAGAACGAGACCTAACACGTGCCTCAAAACAGTATGTATATAACACACACACACACACACACACACACACACACACACACACACACACACCTCTCTCTCCTGTGTGTGTGTTGTGTGTACGTGCGCGCTTGTGCGGGGGCGTATATATGTGATCAGTCCAGACGCATACCGATCATAGTGCGTGTTAAGGCGTATTTCAGCAGGTAGCCAGATTGACTGTAGATCCAGAGAAATCCGATCTAATCTTCCGTAATCTTCTGGGTTCAAATAAATAAAATATCACAAACTCTTTCTAATGCCACATTACGCCATTTTACATCAGGACTGTAATCCTGATATGTTACCATGGTGATAAATTCAATGTCGGTAGCTCCCATATCTTTAATTACATATTGAAGATACACCCTTATTGAAGATGTTTTAAATTTAAATATTATGGCATTAAGTAGAATCTTTTGTAATCCAGTTAGTCATAACCACCAAGGTGTATTCTATAATGTATTCATTTGGGCATTTGACATAGTTCGGCCTTTATCAAAACAATTCAAAGAAGTACACCGTGTACTAATGCGTCTACTTAAGAACGCCTTATCTATGCTGCAATTGTTGGGTATTTGTGTTTCGCTAAACTTGGGTTATGTTGTTATTATTGTTACGTGGGAATTCCATGTCTAGATGACTACAAATAGAGAAGATAAAAGACAGTAATTTTGCGATGTGAAATTTGACATTTGTCAGATCAAAAACAATATTAGTTAACTGATAGAATCTTGGATTAGCGGTCATAATTTATAAATTCCAAATAGGTTCATTTGCCTAATTCGACTTTCAATAGAATTGGGTTCTGTTTTAAACCAACATCTATTTAGCCGATGACGCCTAAAATAGTACACATTGGGTATGTTGGGTGAGTTATTTAAGTACAAGCCAGTTTTGTCACCTGTAAAGAAGTATTCTGTCTTATTCAACAGAACGTCTCGCACTATTTCAGCTTACCTTAGGGTACATGTCCAAGATGTTGATCATGCCTTCCGTGTACAAGGAAGTAGAACGACGTAACGTCGCTACCCAAGGCGTTCTCTTACCCCGACAGTCGGCCAGCAATGACAACACGAACAGATACTGCTTCACGCGTATAGAGCCGAGCACCGTCAGCCTTAAAGACGACGAGACTGGCGACAGGCAGACACTGGAGGGAATCAGGATGGAAATCGAGAGGACGCGAAACGCCATCGAGCGGCTAGAAAGCTCATTCTGCGTCCGGGAAAGTCACCAGGTGGAGGAGGTACTCTGGGAATGGAGGAGCATAGCGGCCGTGATGGATAGATTCTTCTTCGTACTTTACGTCATACTCATCACGTTGTCTTTGGCGTTGTTCTTCCCGAGGCCGAAACACGACGTTGATTGGGCAGACGATTAATCTGGATCTATTTGGTGTACTTTTTCCGGGGGCCGCGGCATGAAACCGTGGACGGTTGAACGAACTATTTTTTTCTTGACGACAAGCAAAGACGATTCTGGCCTGAGGTTTTAAGGCTGCCATTTGTTCGTGGTTTCGTGTGTCGTGATATTTTACAAAGTATCCCGAACATCAGACATTGATAGGTCAACTTATTCGCTTAACGTCGAGAGACTTTAAACGAAGTTTATTATTTTAGGAAGTAATCGTCTGGTAATCGTCATCGATAATAGATGCTTTGGTACGCTATATGACACCATAACATTATGAAAATAATTAATACATGCTGATTTTCTTTAGTCCGTCTCCATGATGCAAGCTACACCGTATCTTCTTGACAAAATAAGTATCACTCACTTCAGCAGTACCTTTTAAACTACAGGTAACACGGAGAATATAAATGTGTATAGGAAACTCCCGTATGTACTTTCCTTTTTGTGTTTACATCGAAACCTTGTTTCCCTCAAACATGATTTAAGCAAGCGATAAATGAGATACGTTTAGTGCAACCAATGTACACGGAATGATAACACGGTGTCTTATGGGATTATATTTGACTAAATCCGTAAATTAAGCTATATGTGCTTACACAAAGTTAAATATTACGCAGTGCCAGATCAATGCGGCTAGAAGTAAAGGTAAAAATCATCTAAAGTTGTTGCTTCGCGAGACAAAACCCGGATGATTGACAGAATCGAGCAGGTCCAGGTATATCGGTATTTTTTAAATCTCTAATACGCCATTTCTGAAATGCTGCAACAATGCAATTGAATACAAGAATTAAGTTGTGCCCGTAACTGACTGATAAAGTTAACAGAAGGCGGAATCTGACATCAGTAAAAAACACACTCGTGCCCCCAAAAAACACCATAAAATATTTACAGTCCTTCCAAGAAGAAGACACGAGAGAGAGAGAGAGAGAGAGAGAAAGGGATATAGATAGATAGATAGATAGATAGAGGGGGTGAGTTCTCCGTATAAATGACACAAAACCGGAGCACAAACGACGTGTGATGCACAACGGACACGGGACTAGTAGTTCAGATGTCATAAGACACCAGTAAGAGGAGGAATCCCCGAAGACAAATATGTCTAGTTTGACAAAGAAAAGACAAATTTCTAACACAGACATTCTTCTTGTTACCATTCAGTGTAACAAATTGGTCGTCGGTTTTTAATCCGATATGATAATACTAGACTATTAATATCGATTATTTATCTTTAGTGTTCTCTAACAGATACAGTTTGCTTGACGACGAGTAATCTTTTCAGTTAGTAATTATCGATCGTCAATTCTGAAATAAAAATTAAAAAAAAAGAATTGTATAAAGAAATCAGAGTAATAAATGTACCCCCCCCCCCCCAAAGAGTAATATTACAAATCTTCGTACAGGAAATGGATTAAATTTAATATTTAACTGTGGTTCATTTCATGGAAAATGTCATTATTTTCCGGCTAAGGTACATGACGTATGTAACCTAGTGTGTACATATTTAACAATGTATATAGGGTATGTATGAATGTGTTTATATGTGTATCCGTTTTATGCTTGGATAAGTGAATGTATTTTTATCACCCTCAAACACCAACACACACATACTCAATCTCTATCAAACAGTCTAGTGTACGGAGATTTATTAAAGTCGAAAACATTTTAAGATGGTTCTATTTTCTGGTGCGAAGAAAGTGTGGCTCACTTCTCTGGGCCATGTTTCTAGTTACGACTGGAAAATAAGACAAACTATTTATAAAAATTTGGCATAATAATTCATATACATAATTATAATAAACATCTTCATATTATTAAATATTGTCTTCTGACAACTGAATCGAAACTATCTTAGTAAATACCGTGTATCCACTCTGTCTATCATAGCTTCCTCTCTTTGTAATATATAGCCGATATACGATATACGCAAAGCGAATATTTGAACTACCCAGTGTATGTTAGTTCCAAGAATCGGTTTATTTTATTTATGCTGGAGTAGTTTAACTGCACATTAATCACAGAACGTTGTATCCACGTCGAAAGTTTGTTATAATAGTCACATTACCAAATAATAGGATATTAGCTGGCATACATTGTGGTAAATCAATAACGATCGTACTGGTTATTAGATAACTAAAGATAAATATGAGATTTGAATATTATACCATTAAAGAGGTGACTCTATACGAAAATGTTTTAACATTACAACATTCACGGGTAGCTTATAATATCGATACTCGGAGGAGTTTGTGGCTCAGTTCGATTAACTGTATATAAAGTTGAGAGAGTGAGCAAAAAGCTCGATTACAATATGACGAAGTAAGTCATCTTTAATATTTGTTAAAGCCAAGTACATATTTTAAGTAATCAAGCGTAAAAATCACAGAAAAGATAGCATCGACATTTCACTGACAGAAAGTATTATCTTATCAATAACTTTCACGGTTTACTATTTGAGCTAATCTTCTGGCCTAGTCGATAACGAGATTAGTAACAAATCTCTAGTATTTAGATTCAAATCCAGACCTGGTTACGTCTGAGGGATGTTACACTTTTCGCTTCCCGGTATTATCTTTGGATGATATTCAACTCATATCACCTGACGTGGTAAAAGAAATTCTGCCGTAAAACCTAAATATTTCTAGGATTTGCTGAGACCAAGAAAGGGGCGCCTCCATAGTCTAGTTAGTAGCACATCACTACTACCTGAGTTCGAATCTCGGCGTGGACAAATCTGAAGGGTGTTTCATCTTTGACTTCGCTTCATTGCCTTTGGAGGTCAGTCGGCCCATTTAGCCTTCCATGTGCATAAAAGATGCCATAAAATTCTTGAATCGAAATTCCGAATTAATCATAACTGTGAGCTACATTTTAGTTGTATCTATTATTGTTGTTGTTGTTGTTGTTGTTGTTGTGTGTATTAAAAATATTTTATTTATGGGGAAAATAGAATAGTAGAATATCTTAAGAACTAGGACGCTGAAAGGTGTGTTAACATAAAAGTCAACAAGAGAATGAGCGCTATAAAAGATTGTATAATGAAACATGGAAGAATGGGGAAATTACTTGATTCTGTGGTAGTTGACACATTGAAAAATTCAAATTGCCAAAGATGACCATTCTACACATTTCAAGCGTAGCAACATTCATCCATCAACTAAAATATAATAATCTTCATCAACCGAAATATCAATTTGGAAATCTCAATGGTGTCGGGTATCCTAATTACAATCCAGTCCTAGCTCTAACTGAGGAGTGTTTCATCTTTCACTTCGCGTCTTTATATTTGGAGGTAGCTTGGCCCATTAACCTAACATGTGCACACAGTTAGTGAAACGTCTACATTTAGTAACTATTTTACTCCATATTTCAGGATACCTAGAAAAACTAAGCCTAAAAACCAAAATTGACCTCGCTACTTCCTTGTCGTGATTGACCCAATTATACCAGGTAGATGTCATTTGTTAATTATACCAGTCTTATATGCAGACAATGGTCTTTTATGCTAACCTTTAAAATGGCAGTATTATTTTATTTCGCCATCTCCCAAAATCTGCCGCCTCTCTAAAATACATCATCATCATCATTCCTACTCTCATTTGAATAAGATATGTTTTGTGTTGGGATGTTAAATTTGATGGATGGGGACAAAGGATAGAAACGGCAGTGATTTGTTCGAAGCCCTACCTCAAATTTGTTTACACAATTAAAAATTATATCACCGGAACTACTACTCACTAGAGATGATCCAGACACGATAATAATAATAATAATAATAATAATAATAATAATAATAATAATAATAATAATAACGGGATGATAGTTACTTTACGTGGCTTAGTTACCTCAAATGAGGGAGACGTGTATGGTCTGTAATTTATGCTTCACCTCGAGGTCTAATTCTAAATAAATTTAGTATTTATAATATATGACATATTCGGCGGAGAAAACCTTGCCAGTTGTCCGGTTGGATGAAAAACTCCTACTATATCATCTTTTTTTCCTTTTTGCAAATTTGGTCAGGAATTGGGACAAGGTTATAGTGATTTTTATTGTCTTTAATGATGAGTTAAGTTGAGCATATAATCTTACTCTCAATTATCTCCTGTTCTTTGTAATTCGTACATACCTGATTGGTAACATCTACACCTGCTTCACGGAAGCAAAATAAAACACATCCACCGGTTTTTAGAAACATTCATTCGGAAGATAACACAAACATCGCATAGAAAAAGAATTCTGGGGAAACACCACTAATTAAACGTTTGTGAAAGATAATTGAACCGGTTGATTTCCCAGTCTCTTAATTAGATTTTGTTTTCTTAAAGGTAAGGTATACTAAAACCAGCGGTGGAGTAGGTCACAAGGTGTTTGTATTGGATTTGTATGCTTATGGGATATTTGACTTTACAGCAAATATCACCAGGTATACTGTGCTGCGATTGAGAAGTTCTATTTTCTGTACGTGGAGACTGTATGTTTCTACATAAATATTTGAAGTAGAGTTATATATTCCATGAACTATTTGTGTCTTTAGAGGGACGCCTTTTGGATGTTTTGACCTGGGAATCCAGCATTTAAATGACTTTAGCAGACATAGTACGTTCTTAAAACATTATATGTACTCCTGACTCAGGGATAGAAACATAGTTTTACATCTCGAAAAGCGGCATTGGGCGCAGTTCACGTGGTTGGTGTGATTTATATAACAACTTTATTTACATGTATAATTCACCGTAGTTGTAAGTGGAAATGCAATTATCTTGACTAAATCCGGTTATATCCATTTGTACCACGACATTCAGGGCTAGCTATAATCAGCTTGTCATAAATAACTGTTGCTGTTGAAATTTTGGGGCCCTGGCCCTTTTTCCTATGGTCGAAATGTTTTTTTTTCTGATAATCAATGCTGCTGGGTTGTGATCTAAGAGTTTGAAGTCTATAGGAAGGTGATGGTTTTTAGGTGTCTTCGATACATCGAATAGGCTCGACATCTGATCAGATAATGTAACGTGGTGTTTGTTTGTTAGCAGTGAGGACATATAGTGCTAGGGAGGACAGACGGGTGATTTGTTTATTGATGTCTAGAAACGTAGTCGTCTGAGTTGGATATAAATCAGCCTATTGTTAAGGAACTTATATATAGTGGTTATCTGGTACCAGTCCTTGGATGGTCATAATGTGTGGTCCGTGTAGCTAGATTCAAGTTGTTTGAAGAGGAATATTTTGATGAGATGGTTGAATGTATCAGGGTATATTGAGCATTGTCAGCTCGGTCATTGCCTTCAAGAGATCGTTGAATGTATCAGGGTATATATTAGCTCGGTCATTACCTTCAAGTTTTACGTAACTTCAAACCAGGTGAAGAATTACTTGGACTCCACGCTGCCTGAGAGTTGATGCATCGATGAAGATTTCTGTGATGATTTCGGGATAGGTGCGGAACCTAGCTGTGGAGATGATGGTGGATGGTCCCATAGAGTCCCAGTGAATGATGGCTCTTTTATAGAGTCTGTTTCGTTATCCAGGTGAGTGCAGCTTTGACTGCATGCGTCTCAGCTAACGTGATAGCGGTGTGATTTGGGGTTCTGCCTCTGATTTATAAACAAAATTGTTTAATCAAACATGCTCAGTCCGTGATCAGTCTTGCATCGGTGTAGATGTTGACAGATGGTGTGGTGCATTCATTGAAGTTAGCAATTTTGGTGATGGCTGCTACTACTGCTCCTTCTGGGTCAACTTCCTTCTGGAATGTAATTTGTGTAATTACTTAAATGGATGGTTCTAGATATGGAGCAGATTCGTTGGACCTTGAAGGTGTGATTGTTAGTATGCCAATTTCTTTCTAGACCCGAGCTGTCTTAATTGAGCATGAGCCGTCGTTATAGACTCTGGTACCTTTTTGTATCTATTCTTGTACTCGATGTAAAATGTTGATCTGGGTGGGTTTGGAAGCTGGTCTCAGCAGATATCTGACTGTTTCCTTTTTTTATTAAACGACGGATGGGTCGATTCCTGATTCTCTATATATCAGCGTGGAAGGCCCAAGAGGTAGCTTAGTGGAATTCTTAGTGTTCTTTCTAAGTATAATATAACCGAGTGTGTCAAGGACGTGTACAGAATCATGAGCGTGTTGACTCATGTTGAGCGTGTTGACTCTGATCTTCAAATTTAAGATGGCCTTGATCATATTGAATCTGGAGTCTACTTTAAGTTTAGTTTCTGCTACATGGCGGGTGAACGTGAATCGGCTGTCAATAGTGATCCTAAGATATGTATAGTTTTGGACCATATCCATATGTTATAGGCCAAGTTTAAATTTGTGCAGACCGTGTCTAGATGTGCTGGGGGTCACAGTCTTAGTCTTAACTGGGGAGAAGTTTATACTTAAGCTGTTGGCTGCCTTGTCTACTGCATTTAAGGCTTTCTGCAGTTTGTTTGCTGGGTTCTTTCCACATAAAACCAATACAAAGTCATCAATATAAGTTAAGATGTCTATTGATGGAGGTAGAGTGACTGTCAGGAGTAGGGCGGCAAGAACATTGAAGATGGTAGGAGAGATTGTTGATTCCTGGAGACATCCGGAGGTGAAATCGTACCGATCAGAGATGATTAATTGTATCTTTACTGTTATCTTTCAACTTGTTTAGAAGTCTTCTATTCGTGTGATGATCCTGCCAGATATGCCCTGTGAGATAACGGAGGTCAGCATGGAAAGATGACTTACACGCTCAAATGCCTTATTCAAATCCACTGGCTTGGATCTTTTCGTGCCACTTCTAGCTATAATCGTAGTAACTAAATAAACAAAGGCGTCCAGAGTTGATCTTTTTTGGCGAAGCTGAAGATGTGTATAAGGGTTTCCACTGAAGTTTTATTAAAACCATTCTCTCCATAAATTTAGAGAGGGTGAACAACAAAGAGATGGGACGGTGGTCTTTTCCTCCTGGTTTAGCAATTGGGAAATTGAATAAATTGACAATTCTCTTCTTAAAGAAACGTAGGGCTTTGGTGTAGAAAGTGTAGGTAAAACCAGGCTTTCCAGGGGCTGTCTTTCTGTATCTTCTAGGTACGGTATCGACTTAGTGGAGACTAAAAGGCATGTTTATGTCTGGTTGTTTCTGTTTTCCTGCTACTAAGTTAGAGCATCTTAGTGGTAGTTATTGTTTGACAGCAATAATGATGTTCTTAGGTAATGTAGTTTGATCTGTTCTGATCGCGAAATGTTGGGCAAGTCTGTTGGCTTCCGGTTTTGGATGTTGAAGTTAACCCCTTTATCTTTTTAATATCTCGCCAAGTTTTTGTTGACCTCATTTCATATGTACCATATGTCCCATTGTTGTTTCTTATTGGTAAGGTTGAAGTTTTTCTCTATTTTCTTCGCCTTGAAGATTTTGATGGCCTGGCTGACTTATTTAGGCCATTTTCTGGTTCCTGGGGGGACGAGTGATCAAGAATATTGGGTGGTCTTAGTTTCCGAGACGGGGACTTCTACCATCGATGACATGTTTATGTCCTGAAATAGTAATTGCATGTTATGCTCATAAGATGGAGTGGCGTCCGAATCTGGATCAGGACAGTTTCTTAATTTACCAGCTAAGAGATTCCAATTTGCTTACTGTGTGATCTATCTTGGTGGTACATGGATCCCTGGTACCTTCGGGAATGAGAATTATCTCAATGCTGTTAGCTCTGTGATCCGAGGTGAGGTTTTCATTTTGGCGACAATGTATAGTTGAGAATGAACAGTGTAGAGCCGTAAATCGCGATTGGAACATTTGGATCGTTTAGCACGATGTTATCGGATCTATTTAGCTGTTCTAATAGACGACGGTTAAATGAAACAATTGTCGCGGAGAAACCTATGCGTTGATCACGTCAAGTGTTGTGTTCTTGAACTATGGTACCGTTATGGTCGGAGTTTCATATTCAACAGTAACTGAGTGGATCCAGTAGTGAGTAGTGGTGCTTGAGCGTAACAATATATCAACTCAATCGATTATGTTGTCACGGCGTGACACTAATAGTCTGGTGCTATCCAAATAATCTTGAAATATTATGTCATAAATAAGATTTAAGCACATTATTATAACTACAAGCTTAAAAGCCGCATCTGCGCCGACTTTAAACACTTCGGCCCATATATAACTACGGGTATAGAATAATGATTTTAAAAGAATTTATAATAAACATATTGGTCACCGCCGACAACATAGTTTCAATCATAGTCCCAACGAATGTAACATTCACCGCCGTTTTAAGACTCTTTTATCGGAATTTATTGCGAACACAAACAAAACACAAACACACATTCGCTTTTATTTATATATTTATATTCCCCTTTATGTTGCTAATTGGTATAGCAGACATTATGTCTTGTTTGAAAATATTAAAACAGGTTGATCATCATTAATCCGGCATCAATGAGACCTTTAGGGTGCCGGATAAGTGAATTGATGGATAACTGATCGTTAGGTTAGAATGCACTTAACCCAACAGCTAACCACTTCATCCTACCTTTAGAATACCATGTAAATCAGTACATGTTGATTAATGAAACACAACTAAAATAAAAGTTACAGGTGCGTGCAATTATGTTGACTCACATAACAAACTTCATCACATGAAGAGCTGGCATTTATAACTAAGCATATTTAATGTTTTGAGGTGAAGGTCTGTCAGGATAGTTATCTGTTTTCCTTTGAAGCATTAAATCCTGCAAAGTCACAGCTGTCTTCACCGGGCCCAGACTCGAACATTATATCTGGCCACAATTTGTGCCATCCATTTTTCAGCGTAGATGTCTCTACAGATTTCCAAGCATTGGAAACGCAGTAAATCATATATCTCATATTAAACTCCTTAAGAAGTTCACATTTTGGTCCACCAGAGTTAACTGCACTCAGTAGGGGCTTCATAGGTGCGATACTTACACTTAAAAAGAACGTAATATGCCATTGTCCTGGGTCTGAATTAATGACGTGTTGTTAGGTGGAAGGTAAATATCAAAAACAATTTTCTTTAGCCGAGTTCTGCTTGCGGATGAGCAGAGCAGTTGTCTAACATAGGCATCATCTAATATCTTACAGTTGTGATCCAAGCCAAGAGAGTCACAATAAGCCTTAGCTTCGAGAACAAAATAAATCTCAAACCAGTCCAAAATATTGTCAGATGTTATCACGAGTTTCATGTAACGAAGTAAAACTACTTCGTTAATCTATTTGAGTAGGGGTTTTTCCCAAGTATATGGAAGTAACAAAGTAATATTTCAACTAACTTCTTTTACTTATAACGAAGTAGCGTTATTTGCGTTAACACTACTTTTTACCTCGCGATATTTTCGTTATACTTATTTAATCACAACATAGCTAGCCTATGATTTAAGAAACAATTGATACTGTGCTGCAAATGATCATTACAAGTTGTTAACAACTTGTGTATCTCTGATGAATTTAAGGGAAACAAATGGGTTTTAATATGGTGTGGTATTGAAATAAGTTTTTCAATAATAGTAATATTTGGTATACCCGTTTCTGCTGAATCCCACTGATATTCAAGACTGTTCATAATTTTGCAAACCTATTTTTAAAGGTTCACTTTGTTATACAATATTCAGCTGAAGCCAAGTGTTTTTTTTAAGATTCATCGTAATTAAATGTTTAATAATAATAAAAAATGAGATTGTCAATATTGTATGGTTTGACCATTTTTGAATGAAATTATCGTCTGTTTGCAGGTCTGAGGTTCATCAAGCGGCGACTGATTGCCATCCACGAGGCAACACAGGACGGTTGCAGTCGCGACATGAATTTTAGATTGCAGCCCATGTCTGTGAACGTAATGAATTGTGTTCTCTCTCGCTGACTGTGTATCGGATTCTCATATTTTATGTTACAATAAATATTATCTTCTACTATTAAATCAATTACTTTTAGAAAGTAGTTTTACTTTTCAGTCAAGTAGATTTTTACAAGTTTACTTTTACTTCTACTCAAGTAGGTTTGAAGAGGCTTATTTTTAATTCTACTCAAGTACAAAATAAAAGTAGTTCAGTCACCCATGGATGTCACCCATCCTTTTTATTGGCACGGTAAAGCACAGGAAACTGTGTGTTAACCTTTGAGCAGCTCAGCACAGTGACACGATCTTTTGGTGTTTAATAACTTGTTGGTGATTCTGCGTCCCCAGAAGAGTTCTTGGCGTAAATTTCCATAACAATTCAGTCTCATCTGCATTGTAAACCTGTTTTGGATTTAATTTATCATCTGCCAGTAACTAGGCAAAGTCGTCAACAAATGTAGCAGCCGCTTTCTTGTCCGCGGGACATTTTTTCATCACACTCAGCACGAAGCCTTAACCCATGTCGATGTTTAAAACGCTGAAGCCATCCTTCAGCA
This sequence comes from Paralvinella palmiformis, assembly GCA_025642065.1. Classification (NCBI taxonomy): domain Eukaryota; kingdom Metazoa; phylum Annelida; class Polychaeta; order Terebellida; family Alvinellidae; genus Paralvinella; species Paralvinella palmiformis. The sequence continues at coordinate 155,490 of JAODUP010000834.1, forward strand.
TAATTAATCTAGTCCTAGTTCTTCATAACAAATATTTGTCTTGTTCCCTCATCAGATCCCCAGACAGCTCAACACCATCAATTTGGTAACATCTGTTTCTTTGAATCAATGTCAGCAAAGAACTTCAGTAATTTTTCTCTTTGTTTCTTTATGTCATAAATTGTCGAAGAGTCAACTCTGTATAAATAATACGAGCTTCAAATAGACAAGTCGCCGTCAATTTTATTTCGAGAAGTTCTATCTTATCTGTCAATGATAACACATTGCGTTTGCGCTTCACGCCACAAAAAAAAAACTTCCTGTATTCATTGGAGACATGACTAGGGCTAAATGTCAGCAGGTTATAATAAAAATGCAGAAAAGACAAGTAGAACTGTCTTGCCAGTGTTTACAAGAGCTCAAAAATAGTGGATGCAGCTGCTAGCGCCACCAAACGGTAACATCAGGATCGGGAAATGTCCCGGGAAATTTGAAATTGTTCGAATGGAAATTATTGACGGATTACTGATGGGAACCAGATAACTGATTGTCGGATAAATGATGGTCAACCTGTATATAACTTTAATATTGCCGAGGCTATAACGCCTTAACAGTCTGCTTCAACACAAATGTCAGTTTTCTAATAGATATTAAAATATTAGGTTTAATAGTAGTCGCTTCATGACACCTGTCCGTTATACAAAATAACTTTTGAAGACAGTGCCAATTGGGATATAAAGTTTATATAGTTTTGCTTTGAAGAAAGCTACAACAACTGAAAATAGCTATAAGTAGGGCTACTAAGGCAATTAATAAAAACATTCTTACATTTGGTTTGATCTGATTTAAGTGTGTAACCTCAAGACACAAGATTGTAGTTGATTGTTTTTGTTTTACAGTTTTGTTGCATGGCGACTTAAGAACTGGTGAAAAATTATACATGTCTCAGCAGAATGAATCGCCACTCAGGATTCAGTTTCCTGATGAATCGTCCACAGTTTGAATTCACGATTTGAGATTGTCTGTGCCAGTACCTTAATACACACTGCTAAAATGCAAGCACACACACACACACACACACAGTACTATGGGATCCTACAGTGTTCATCTGTTTTTAGTATATTTCACCTGATGATTTATTTTTCTGAGAGAGTTTCTTCTCAGCTATACATCCTTTGTACGATGAATGCCTAAGCTAAACTGACAAAACAATGATTAACTCAGTCACTTATTTCAAAACAACCTGAAGTAGGATGAAGTGTGTAGTAAATACAAACAATACTGAAAATATATTTATAAACTAAAATGAGGGAAGAAAGTATAATACTACCTCCAATATACAACCTGAATGTGATAACCAGACTTGAATTACTGGTATTTTCGGCCTTAGATAATAACGACCTCCGAATCATCGCACACATTTTTCTGCGAACAAGTAGAGCCATAAAGTACTTCCGGGGTTATATACTGAGGTGGTTCATCCTGATTATTAATAGTTATGTGTTATTATTTACAGCAACAACAACGCAGTACAGAACAGTGTTAATGTTAGAAGAGTATGTAGTAAAGACTTGACCAATCTCAGTGTGGATATCTACACAATACCCGGTACTGACTCTGGGGCGATTAAGAAGTTACCATCCTTCTTTGATTATCGTTCACAATAAATTTCTTGACTGTTTTATCATAACGGAATAAATTAAGATAGCTGAGATGAGAGGTTTATCACGGTAAGGCTGTTATTATTTTGGCAAATATGTTTATTTAGCCACAACTACAGATCCAGGAAAATAATGTTAGAATGACTATTTTGTTTAGCCTCAGCACTGGCATATGTGGTCATGAGGCGATATCACAGGGAAAGATTCCATTAGCATAGTTAGGAGTCGGGTAGAACAAAAACGAGGCTCTCTAACTACTGTCTTCGGAATCCTCTCAATTCAAGATGGGCAGTTTACACGCGCGATCGCGCTTGCGCGCGCGCGCGCACACACACACACACACACACATATATATATATATATATATATATATATATATATAACAAATATATATGATGGGGATTCATAAACAGGTTAATTGCAAATAAGCCGAGAATACTATTCTTCGATCAAAACAGCTGTCAATGTTCATAACATAATATTTATGACCAGAACAAATATGATTTTATATTTATTAATCTTTATAGACCAGATATTAGTGGGCGGACCAAATAATCACATTAACTAGTTGGATATGGACCTCCCACAGGCTTTTGACAATATCAATCTCGGCGATTTCTTTTAAATATATGGCTATTGATAATTTATATACACGTTGATAGGTAGAGGTGGGGTGCGGTCCGCTCTCTTTGGTAGCAGGTAAATGTTGTGGGTCTATTGTCGCCCAATAACATCGCCCCCCCCCCTTCGTCCCGGTCCGTTCCTGACCTGTAGTTGCCGGGTTAATGAGTAAACAGTGAGTGCCGTTTATTGCGACTAAATCTAGACCAACGTTTGCTATCATAATAAACATATCATTTTATAAGCAGCTTTATCGAGTTTTTATATTAAAAAATGAAATTGACATTCTTTTACTCGTTGAAGATGATTTTGTTATAGTGTAGTTATAACATATAGCTATAGGTGACCAAGGTTATAACTCTCAATGAAGGTTGATGTATCTAGTTAAAGGACATTATGTTATTAACTAACATATAGAGACATATTTGCCAAATATATGCTTTCAGGCGTAAATTCGTCACCAAACGATGGATATAGGTGTATATTTTCTATTAATTAATTCATGTTTATTTACGTTAAAGGTCTGATTTTCAGTTGGACACATGTTTATTGTTTATATCTGAATCGAGCTTGTGGGGAAATCTCCCAAATGATGAGAATTAGCGTACCGTGTGAAAAATACACGACAGCAAACAGTGAATGACATCATTTCTAGCGGAATATCGTAATTCACCGATATATTATGAAATAAAGGCTAGAGAGTGTTCTAATAAAACTCTAGGAGATGCAAAAATATGGAGGAAGCAACACAAATGACATCATATTCGGCAAAGATAGTTTGTCTTCGTGGAGGTTTATGAATATACAAATGAACATGAAATCTCGACACTTGTAGTAACAAAAACATCGATAAACATGAAAACATTCCACGGATAATTCGTTGCGTAAAAGTATGCAGTCTTCCAAATATATCTCTATAAAATATAATGCCACACCTTCCAATTGGCATAGGCAAGTCCCAACATTCTGTATTTTCCTCTTCAATGTCAACCTTGTTAGAAAGTGACCAGTTTAAAATCCCATGGTGGAAAATGTATTTGTTGAGAACAAAAAAAAAACTCTTTAATTAAATTAATTACTCTCTTATAACATTCAACATGATTATTGATCCAAGTAGTACTTGTAACACGTCCGTATACTTCAAGTGTTGTTTACACCGATAATGATTTTTTTCCTGTTGCAGCACCATCATTGTGTTATTCCATGAACTATATTGTCATCTAATAAATGTATGGAAATAAAGTGTTTATATCTTGTAAATCTCGCATATTCTTTCATATATCGATATAGTTATTGTTGTGAGAACAATAATGTGGCTATTGTTAAATACAGCACGTTTAATAAGAATTTGATCAACGAAGATGAAAAAAGAAGATATATTTAAGAGTAGATTGATCCCTAACTAGATGATAAAAGTTGATATGTTCGTTTTGTTTCTATTATTTTTGTTTTAAGAAGAATACTGAACTTTAGCATAAACCAATATTTTCTTGGAATATAAAAAAAACCTATGTGCAAACATGTTAGAAAATAAACGATAGTATAACAACAGTGCGATGATGTATTAATAATAGTTTATTATGGTATAAATTTATGTGAAATACGTGTACAACTGTATACGAAATACGTGACATTTACATGACATTCATATGTATAACAATGGACGTGTGTCAGCAACAAGACTTATTCAGAACTGGTGCCATTGTTTGCACCAAAGACAAAACAAAGACACAAACAGGAAGAAATTTTAATGTGCAGCACAGAACCAATAAAACACAGAATTTCTATGGAAATTTCCTGACTCAAAGATACAAAGAGTCATTGATCAAATTCCGTTTGGGCAGAGATTTTTGGTAATAATTAATCAGAAGTAATTATCATTTACTGTTTGTCAAACACTGACAACTTATGGTGAAAAACTAGTCAGTTATTGCAGCATTGTTCATATTCTTTGACCTTTGCCTGAGAGATGTTTCAAGTGATACACGAATCTATATATTAGTTTTTTGATAAAGGATTTCATCAAGTTTATATCAGTCCATATTGGTTTATATTTAACAATTAAATGTTCTAAATTATACTCGAGATAGCACATTTGGTTGAGTCATTTTCTTTTTCGATATATATTGTAATCTTTTTTTATATTAAAAAGTGGATTTATTTCATAATGTCTTACAACAATCTTGTTAATTAAAACTAAAACTTAGTAATGCTGTCAAATAATAAATATTCCAAGGTAACCCTTATTTACTAAGATCGCTAATTATTACCGACGAAACTATCTTCAATCTTTAAGATATAACTAGAAAGAAATTTAATTACAATAATCATGTCAATAGTAATTGAAAATTGTCTCATTCCTTATTCGGTGTCATAAAAAGACGGGCTACTCCCCAGTTAAATTTGACTGTTAAGCCGAAGCCTTTTACTGAAAGATGAAACATCCCATAGACACGGATATGTTCTCGATGTAAGAAGAGATCAAACATAAAATAGATTATTTATTTTCACTGACTATCAGTTTCATTTCCGTATTTTTCGAGCGCCTCCGTGGTCTACTAATAGAGCGTTAGCTCACAGATCACTATCGCCGAAGTTCGAATGAAGGGCGTTTCATCTTTGTCTTCGTTCATTACCTTTGAAGGTCGCTCGGCCCATTTAGCCTACCATGTGCACAAAAGTGGCCGTAAAACACCAATCATCGATCATTATTACTCTTAGTAACGAACGTATATGAAGAACATTTAACTGTCTTAACGATCCTAAAGTTATCCTTTTTGCATAGTCACGATAAAATAATGACACATTAATTAAAAGTTTCACAACATACTTTCCGGAAAATAAAGAAAATCTGGACGACTTCCCCATCAGCAATATATTATATCATATAATATTCCATCTCCATCAGGTCAACGAGATGACTTTCCAATTTGAACAAGAACAAAATCGCTAAACAAGAATTATACTAGTCAAGTTCATTTATTTTTCAAATGTATATAAAGTGTAAATAAATACAAACATAACGCTAAACAGATCAAACAAATTTAGCCATGCTAAGTGGGAATAAATAAGAGTATAAACATATTAAACTGGTTACAAAATAGCCAAAGTCTCCAATGAGCAGTCTGTTGCTTGACCGAAATGATGAAACTGCTTTCTGAATTGTTTCAGATTTCGACTGATGGATTTGTGGGAAGCTTTCGAACTGGTTCGAACTAATCTAGGTCGACATAGCTGTGCTCTCATAAACCCCGAGTCATCAGAGTCTTCTGATTTCTTACATTTGGTTATTTCGGAGTCATTCTGTGATTTAACAGGTGATGACTCTTGACCAATACATTCTGGACGTACTCCAAGCATTTGACAGTCACACAAATTAGCCTCCGTTCCCTTCATCGACGAGACAACTGTTGGAGTAGGCCATCTGGAATCTGACGACTCCACATCTGATTTACTCGAGTATCCTGAACTACAAGTATCAGCTCCCGCTATAATGTTACTAATTTTAGTACGATTCTCGATACTAAAGTCTAACGTATGTACACACGACATTGGGGCGTTGATAAATGTACTATTAGTCGGATATGTTTTGTATCGGTTGTCATGGCGACGTGTACCATTGACTGACGTCACCTCAGATAGTGAGATGGGCCTTGATGCTCTACTGACGTTGACATATCTATTATCTTCATCTATCTCTAAGCTGTAACCATCTAACGATAGTTCCACAGATTCCGATATGCTACCATTGCGTGGAATATTCAAAGATGGATCGTTTCTGTTCGAGTGATGTTCTGTGGGACGATGTCGTCGTTTTCTGAGAAAACATCCTTTCAACAATGCCATTATTGTCAATCTTTTTGTTGGAAACTAATTCAATTGTCATCAACTATTGAATTACTCGACCTTTTTATATATCGTTCCCTCTGCTATTAAACTTATTGCTATCGAGTGTGCTGACCATGATATTAATTACGATTTCGCAGAGGAAGGCTTTATATGTATCAGAACACCTATGACGTCACGGTTATAAGTGTAATATTGACAGGTGTCGCGTGATGTTTACTAGATAGGAAAAGCGTTCTTAGTACGTCAGCTTATTAAAAACAATCCATTCACTTAAACAATTAGGTAATATTGCAATCATAATAGTTATTAATTATAGTATTTATTAATCATAATAGTTATTAATTGACTTGTGATAATTAATGTGTATTACATGATGTAATTCATGCCTAGTATATGGCGTGTTATATATTTCAGACTGGCGGTGGTCTAACAAAACATGATTTAAAATTAGCGACAAAATGGATTGTAATCGTTTTATGAGAAATTATTTTATTAGTTTTTAGGGGAATTAGTAAGAAGGAGAAACGTTAATTCTTTTTTTTAATTATAATTCGATTTTAGTTGAAACTGAATGTAAAAAAAAGTCTCAATAAATTAATCATCTTCTTGGCGTCAAATTTTAATTTCAACCAAATTTTTCTTTCAGAAAGCATTTAACTGAAAATCATTTTATGGTCAAAGCCAGCAAATCGTTAAACGTTTTATTCTTTTCTTTTGTATCCTCGTGATAAGCATTTCTCATCAATTATATATCATAATGTGTCAGTTTGTAGAAAATAAATTCTTTTGAGATGGATATGTCATATTGCAATTAAATATTTAATGATTGGGTTCAGTGACGTAACCTGTTCTGTCTGGTATGTGGCATCCTTGTGTGTAATATATTAGACATTTGTCAGTTTTAGGATTCCAGTTTCATTCATTGCAAATTGCCTTTCACTTGCGAGATGTATATTGGGGGGTGCAACTAATAACTGACTTTAGCTAAAGATAGATACATAGATAGATGGATATTAATTCAAACTATTTTATATATATATATAACATGGAGCTATATATAATATATAACAGTTAATCAGAAATAGTAGGGTATCCATTTTCGTTGTGATACAATGTATATATATATATATATATATATATATATATATATATATATATATATATCGTCCTTTCCATCTTCAAGACGTCCACATTAGCCGCCAGAATGGGCAGTTGGCTGGCTAAAAGACTGTATACAAACATTATACGAAAATTACAAATATCATATGTTACTGAGGAGTGTCTACCTGTTACATCTCGTCTGGTCCCCAACTGGGTATTGTTTTAATTAATTTCGCCACAAATTATATATTTTGTTATGTCATATGAACATATTTATAGAGAAATAATAAATATTTATCACGTGACCCGAGAGAAGAGAGATACCTAAAGTCAAGCCTATAAATAACAATCCTCCTTCAATCGACACTAAACCACACTCCGGTACACCTATCTAATAAATAACTTTCAACAGTTTCTATAATAATAATATCAAAGTTTGATATAATAATAATATTAATATATTTAGTAAAGAATCCTTACTAGCAGGATTGTTGAAAGGCGCTGTACAGTGATACCCCAAAATGGGATGTATGTAAATGCAAAATGTTGATGTTTTACGGCCACTTTTGTGCACAGGGTAGGCTAAATGGGCCGAGCGACCTCCAAACGTAATCAGGCCAAGTGAAAGATGAAACAGCCTTCTGACATAACCCGGCGGGGGTTTGAGCCCAGGTACTATAGATTTGTGGCTAACCACGCTGCCATATAGGCCACGAAGGCGCCTAAATGAGATATATGTAAAAAATATTTGAACGATAAGTATTATTTATCGGAGAAAGCAGCCTTGAGCAGATGAGTTCTTAGAACAGATAGACATTACGCGTTATTCGGCAAACCGGTCAACATCCGAAAAACAAGTTGTGGGCGATAATGAAATAACATAAGAGATTAGCTGGCCAGCTGTCTGTACCGGGTGGTATATTGAGATCCCGAGCATGTGGTGGTGGGGGGGGGGGGAGTGAGGGTGTCAGAACATAAATACCGTACACTTCTTACATTATTACTACATCTCTTTGTTTGTGAATGTTGCTGTAAATAACATCAACAGTCTAATAATGGTTATGATGATCTTTAGTACATCACTGATGTGTGTGTATGTCTCTCTTTCTGTGTGTGTGTGTGTGTATGATATTTTGTTACTTACCACATATATATATATATATATATATATATTTCCTGTGATATCTCTGTTTATTGCGCTAATAATCCGGATTCGGGAGATGCGTCAGGATACTCATGTTGATGAGTTCGAAAATCGACTCGTTGTACTTACAGGAGGCGCCTTGTCGATATAACAATGACTGTCTAACACCGAGAGAGAGAGAGAGAGAGGGGGGGGGAAGGAGCGAGAGAGAAGTTAGCTCACCATAACCTGTATAATAATAGTTACGGTAACTGTGAACGATGTCGGTAAAGTGTACATCGATGTACAACAACAACAATAACACCGTGAGGGGGGTCACTCTCGGTCTGCAAAGAAAATTTGTTGCGTGGAGGATGCTGACTGTAATAATAGCAGCACGTCCTGCGCAAAACAATATTTACATCAAATTAGTTGTAGGATTCTAATTTACTTTAACAATTTATTATTACAGTTGCTGGTACTAACTTCTATCGTTGATGCTCGACTATTGGATGTCTTCAAGCGGGATTACGATTGTCATGTGCTATATAAATGTTGTTTAATCGAGGCAAGATGTCCAGGTAGTCATCATGGACTAATTGGCACTACACCAGGTAAGTGAGAACCCCAGATGGAGTTTACTCTCGCTGATAGTCAGTAATTTATTGTCAACGAACAAGTTATTGTAGTTCGTAAACTGATTGGTGTCAGTTTCGCCTTCCGAAGTTAGAAGCTAATAGCAAGGGCAAGGAATCGCGAGAGATGTCAAATTGTATTGAAATAATATAAAATCGGCGACAATCAGGATATTCTTTTGAACCCGTAAGTTTTTGTGACTCACCCAAGCGTTACTCGGTGTATGTGCGTGTGTGTGCGTGCGTGTGTGCGTATGAATTGATGATGATTGATGTGTTACGGCCACTTTTGTGCACGTGGTAGGCTAAATGGGCCGAGCGAACTCCGAATGTAATGAAGCGAAGTGAAAGATGAAATACCCACGCAGAGATTCGAACACGGGTGGTAGTGATTTGTGGTCCATCCAACACACTACCGCTAGACCACGGAGGCGCCCCTGTATGCGTGTGAATGAATGAATTATTATATTATCGCCCACTTATGACCTGATTTAAGTTCTCACAAACACATACTGTACTTTTCCCTCTAGCTCGGAACCCGGATGGCGGCTGCTGACGTCAAGTTGATGACGTCGAGGGACGAATGTGATAAATAAATCGATGCCAAATTAGAAAACGTTACGTCATGTCTTCTTCCACAAGCCTTCCTTTCCATGGGGTTTAGTCGTACGTACGTTGTCGTAGTTCGCGTTTGCTCGTTAACGTCGTCGACCTGAAAATAAACATGGTACACAATGTCAGATTTAGTCTACGAGGCGGCAAGACCACTATAGTGAAGGGTACGCTATCGCTGAATGGCAGCCTGGGAGAGCTAATAGACGACAGCCTATTACTACGACGTCTGGCAGCCAGTATCAGGACATCCAACGGGTCCGACGTGAGAATCCTGATGTCTCCCGAAACCGAGCAGGTGACGTTCTCCACGAGGAACGTCACGTCGGGACGTAACATCTACGATCCGGTCGGCGCCAGTACGTTCGTCATAGCGGTCGTCCTGGTGTACGGGATCAGCATCGTGTTCATGATCAGTTCCCACGTGTTCATGAAGAAGAAGACGAGCGTCGAGTCGGAGAAGAGGATCGACTCTTATCTGAGTAGTGCCCGACGTCTGCGAGACGAGAGTAGGAGGGAATCGTTCGCCAAACTGAAGCGCAGCCTGATGCCAGTGATAGCTAAAAGTCCGAGTGGACGAGTTCTGATTGAGAAGAGATTGAAATACACGCCCTATCTACTTCACTATCTGCCGGCTACGGGCCTGTCTTGTGGCAGCCGGGAGACGAACTGTACTACGGTGTCCAGAACGGACGTCTCCGGGGTCGGTCGCGAAACGGGATCGATCCATCGGGCCGGGATCGGGCCTCAACGCGGTGTGGACGCCGGTAACTCGACTGATCCGGATTGGAGTTTAACCGATAGCGCTGCGTTTACGTCGGACAGTCGCTTAACCGGAACTTCAACGCGCCAGGACTCGGATCGAAGAAAGCGTGAACATTTCCCCGAGAAGCAGCAGCCAGAAGAAGTGAAACGAGAACGGGTTGCTGATGAGAGAAAGGTAGACGTCTACGGGGAGGACACATATGTTGACGATCGAAGGTTACCATATTTGGAGAGAACCTGTGATAGTTCTTTGTCTGGAGACGATTCTAGTATTTACTATTCGGCTCAGAGTTTACCTCATGTCTGATTGTAAACGTTATAGAACCGGGACAATATTGTTTAATATATGATGGTGATCCTTGTGTAGAGTTGTAAAGTACGATGTAATGATACAGCATAATCTGAGACATCTACTTCTGTTTGACACCAAATGCCCCCTGGTGAATGTTTTGTTTTTTAATGGATCTTCTTTTCTAATTATAGGGAAGTTCATGAATTTTAGTTATGCATAACCGATAAGAATTATTGCAACAAACGAAACTATATAAATAGTGAATGACTTAACTAAAATATATTTTGAGTGCAATCACTTATAATTTCTCTGTTTATATCATTTAATGTTGGCTAAACGTGGAAAATATCTAATCCATGTATTGAATCGCGGGAATAAATCCCAGCACCGTCTGCTATTTATCTGATCATTTCCGTATGATGTGAAAAGCGCAAAATAAACACAACAACAAAAAACTTCCTCATTAAAGTTTTGCTAACTCTGTATATACACGACAATTAATTATTATTACCAGTTATTAATTCATATTTAGCCGATACTTGCCGAACTGTCTCTGGGATAATGAATGTAAATATAAAATTTTACATAATATAAATAAAAATGCGAAAAATAAATAAAACCCGTTCTCATTATGAAGGTAGGAAGAAATGTAAACTTGGTGTGCTCATTGATAGATGATGATTGATGATGATGATTGATGTTTTACGACCGCCTTTGCACACATGGTAGGATAAATGGGCCGAGCGACCTCCAAATGTAACACCATTCAGATATGCCCACGCAGAGATTCGAACTCAGATAGTAGTGATCTGCGGTCCAGCGCGCTACCAACTAGACCACGGAGGGGCCCTTGCTCAGTGGTAGAAAAATCATAATTAGGTCGGTCAAGGTTATTACTATTCTCCAAGGGCACTATCATAAATAATATTGCTGCAGCTATAACAAACAACAGGTTTAATCATATTCGGTAAGCTTAAATAATTCATTTATTATAGAATTTTATACATAATGACAGTTGTCTTGATAGAATCGTTGAAAGCAACTATTGTTTTGATAAAGACAATTTCATAAATATACTTATTTGCCATATATCTAATTGTCTTTGGAAATCATGAACTGTTATCACTTTGACATCAATGGTCATCTGTTTCCCATATACAATAATTCATCTGTTCAAATCAATAGCAATTAGTAATTTCGTTATTGCAATCTGAATTAGTCAATTGAACGTTCATGTAATCGTGTTGTTTAACAGAAACTGACCCATTAATACCAGTTTTGAAATGCACTCAACATCACACGACACGTGTCAGTATTGCAATCGTAACAGTGTTAGCTTGGTTCCCAGCTAGATCCCCTTGCTGGGTATAAAACCTTCCGCAATCATGTCATAAATTAACATGATCGGCAAGTTTCCCAATAACAACAGACGTTATAGCAAAGATAATTAACACAAAGACTCACGTTATTAGTCAGTTGATGACAATTGAATTAGTTTCCAACAAAAAGATTGACAATAATGGCATTGTTGAAAGGATGTTTTCTCAGAAAACGACGACATCGTCCCACAGAACATCACTCGAACAGAAACGATCCATCTTTGAATATTCCACGCAATGGTAGCATATCGGAGTCTGTGGAACTATCGTTAGATGGTTACAGCTTAGAGATAGATGAAGATAATAGATATGTCAACGTCAGTAGAGCATCAAGGCCCATCTCACTATCTGAGGTGACGTTAGTCAATGGTACACGTCGCCATGACAACCGATACCAAACATATCCGACTAATAGTACATTTATCAACGCCCCAATGTCGTGTGTACATACGTTAGACTTTAGTATCGAGAATTGTACTAAAATTAGTACCATTATAGCGGGAGCTGATACTTGTAGTTCAGGATACTCGAGTAAATCAGATGTGGAGTCGTCAGATTCCAGATGGCCTACTCCAACAGTTGTCTCGTCGATGAAGGGAACGGAGGCTAATTTGTGTGACTGTCAAATGCTTGGAGTACGTCCAGAATGTATTGGTCAAGAGTCATCACCTGATAAATCACAGAATGACTCCGAAATAACCAAATGTAAGAAATCAGAAGACTCTGATGACTCGGGGTTTATGAGAGCACAGCTATGTCGACCTAGATTAGTTCGAACCAGTTCGAAAGCTTCCCACAAATCCATCAGTCGAAATCTAAAACAATTCAGAAAGCAGTTTCATCATTTGGGTCAAGCAACAGACTGCTCATTGGAGACTTTGGCTATTCTTTGATCATTTGTATGGTGTTATTCTTGTTAACTTATTAACTTTCGCATTGTGTAAATATTTATTTATGCTCTTATTTGACGGAGTTTTGTATTTATGAATAAATTCTCATTATAATCACATAGGCATTTGTTCATAAGTAGGAATGCAAATTACTGACTTTCACGAGGAAGACTTAAGACGCAAAAAGACATTTCCTGGATTTACATGGCCAACGACGACTATGTGTTTCAGTCGATTAGATTGATGTTGTGTATGCTAGTTGAAACTTGTTTAATTTAATTTTCTTTATTAAAAAAAATTAACACGGTGTAAGGGCTTAATATATCCCATGATAGTTTTTTTTTATTTACTTGCAAAGTTTTCATTAAATAAACCCAGCATTTGATGGACGACATGAAAAAACACCAGCATATAATAGCTAGAATCGTGTCATTAGAAATAGTAATTATATCACCTATAAGACACCCAAGTAATGGGTTTCAGTTACCATTGTTACCTGTCTGATACACTGTTTCTGGGATATGTCATCTGATTATCTCATTTCTCTAGGGAGGCGTCCCTCAACCATGATTATTTAGCATGATAAGAATCGAGGCTAAACAAAGCACTCACTCACTCGCTCACTCGTGTAGACCTCACATGTCATGTTAGACTTTAGTCATAACGTTTCTAACAAGCAACTAATTTAGATATTAAGTTATACGCATACAACTTCAAGACCGGTCACGTTCTCCATGTTCGTTGGTTGATAGCGTTAAACGACACAGCCAGGAATAAGGTATGTTACATCCGGGATAGTTAGTTCATTTTAAATATAAACATCCACAGATATCAGGAAAGACAATAATAAAACATTGGCTACCTGTTAGACAGCGTATCCATTTCAAGATTTTGTTAATAACTTATAAATCTATTAATGATATGGCACCAGAATACCTGTGTGAACTGGTTTCCATTAGAAAGTCATCCCGAAAACTCAGGTCATCCAGTCAGATACTATTGCATCGTTTAGTGTTGCAGCCCCTACTTTGTGGAATAAGTTGCCAGCAAATATTAGAAATACGTCGCTTGAGAATTTTAAATCTCTTCTAAAAACACATCTATTTAAGGTCGCTTTCACAGATTAATAATTATTATCTTTTAAATCATTACAGAATTTTTACAGATATATTATTTGGGGTATTATTGTATTACATATTATTTGTACAGCGCCTTTGAATGGCTCTTGCTAGTAAGGGCGCTTTATTAAATATACATTATTATTATTATTATTATTATTATTATTATTATTATCCTTGTTTATTAAATAGTTGAAGAAGAAGAAGACATCATGTACCAAATATTACATAAGATGGTCTACTGTAATTAATACGTTGCTTTTTTATAATTACCCACGAAGGACATTCTCCCATCACCCAATCAATGATCTAGACTGTCTTTGGGCTACACATATCTGAGAACTCTGACAACAAAGAGCTGTATCCAGCTCTCGTTCGTCGATCTCAGAGCTAGAAAAGCAATAAACGTCCTAGCTATCCCGAACTCCATGATGTCATCACTAGATCCAGAGAGAAGAAACTATTCCCCCTGCGCCTCCCCCCTGTAGCCTGTGTTGACGGCAAGTTGGCGGACGAGCAGAATCCACTGATCTATATAATTCTAGATAGCAGACGACCGTGTTTGGTTGACGACGCCATCTTTATGACACCTTCCTTTGACACTCGCTTATCTATGCCACAATAGATGACTCTACTTCGGTAATTAATTGCGCGTCTTTATTCAGGCATTATTTCGTGTTTAATAATTTATATTAAAAGTTCGACCGTCTTTGTACAATAATGCTTTGATATTTATTGATCTAAGTGATACTAAACTGGTATTAGTATTTGTTAATTTTATATTTATTTAACAAAAAATAATAAATGATATTTAAATGGATATTTCATGTTCTAAAATGTATATCTGCTGTATCAAATTAAAACTTTCATAAATGCTGTATTAAAACGACAGATTTGGGTTAGCCTTATTTGGCTTACAAGTTCCAATTATAGTGTTTCTCTTGCCCGGGTAAATATTGTTCTTTCCTAATTCTAATCTATAATGTGATAAGAGGCAGTATTTAAAGAAAAAATTTAAAACGGGAACGTGCCATAATTCCGTTGAATGATTACGTTACGCCTAACACATGGAAGTATCTAATTTAAGGAAGATCATACTTATGACAAATATATAAAGGTGAATCCTGATTTTATACAACTTTGCCGTTGTTGACAATTAAATCAAAACCGAGTGAAAAACGCAGCACCAGCCACCAAATAGTTTGTTTAAATTGTAAAATGTATATAATAATAATAATAATAATAATAATAATAATAATAATAATAATAATAATAGCCGAAATGGCAGTTTTTTACGTGGCTGCAACCTCTAATGAGGGAGACACATATGGTCTGTAATTTATAACTTCCCCATGGAGACTAATTCTAAATAAATTTACAATATATGGCATATTCGGTGGAGAAAACCTTGTCAGTTACCTGGCTTGATATAAAACTCCTCCTACTATAGTGCCACGGCTGGGATTCGAACCTCCGACCTCCCGCACAGTATAACCACGAATAAGAAAGTCCTACGCTCCTACCCACTAGGCCATGTAGAGGCGGTTATTATTATTATTAACAATATTATTATTATTATTATCATCACCATCATATGATTTAGGCTTAGAATTAATCCTTATATAGACGACTAATCTATTAGACTACAATTTTCAAGGCGATATTGGGTTTCTCTAAAATCTCCAAAATATCATGCATGTATATAAAACGTAATTAAAAACCTTAAGTGCATTTCTTATCTACGACACACTGTTCCACACATAGCTGTTACACAAAATGTGTTAATCGACCAAAAAACTAAATTCAGTTGAGTCCAGACAAAATCAACTGCAATTGTGTATCTGAATATATAACTTGATATTTCGGTAGGCTTTTTTGGCCGATAACTGTTCACACGCATATTCAGGTATACACTATAGCTATCTTTGATAGCTTTATAGCCATTAGTATTAAAAACATTGTTGGTATGAATAATACCGGCAGTTCTCTTTTTTATTAATTGGATAGTAAGAACATATTCGTCAATATATGTAATTTTTAAGTTAGGTGTGAATCATGCCATGATTATGTAACACTAATAATCATTCTTCAGTTTTTGGATGAAGTAAAAGGAAGCATTATTTTTATTTTGTATTTCATAGCACAACTAAATAACCTATTAAAATTTAAATATTATTAAATCTAATATTTATATTCCCCTTTTAGTCATTTACTCGCAACTTGCGTTTGTTAATTTCTTGGAGTTGTTTTCAGGGTAGTCAGCTCTATAACGGAGTATAAATCATGCACATTGTTAATGACACTAACAGTGCATGCGTGAACATGTGTCACAATACTAATTTACAACATGGTAAACGAAACCGTATGTTCTGATGTTTAACAGCAATAAATAAATAGTTTATAAGTTGACCACAATTTCTTATAATTTATGTTATAATTACGTCCATAAATCTCGACACAAAACCTTACTAATTATGTATACGCTGAGGCAGCGTATTTACCAGCTTCGTTGTTTTGTATTGTCAAGTAGCGTGGCATCCATTTTGGATGGCTTTGGTGAAATTGTGACTGTTTCGATCGGGTAATTGAATGCTGTGACCGGCAAGAAGCGAATGTCTTACAGTTATACGTGACATGGAATCTAGCTTCGTATCCTTGTTTTTTTGGTAATTTTATTATGACATCATATGTTGAACTTGTCTGTATTTTACTTCATTCCTTTTTAATTCGGTATTTTTGGGCGAAGTTGTTCACTTTAAAACTGAATGTCACTCACGGTTTTTTATGGTCGACTATTTTGTATCTCGACTTTCAGTTAAATTAATACTAAATGCATTTATATTAATGATTACCAAGTTAGTATAATTTGTGTGTTACAACAATGAAAGTTGTGAATTATGTAACTTGCAATAGTAATAATACTTTATTATTATACACTAATAATATACTTTATATAATAATATAGGACCATAATTACGTATGTGGATAAAAAATACTTATAATATGACACAAATATCATGTGAATATGTTGTGTATTAAGGAAGTTGTGGCATTTTCTATCATCTATGTCTAAATCAAATGACGACGGTTTTGGTTCTATTATTCCCATATGGCATATGTTAGCATTACAAACTTGTGATCACTAAAAGGCTTATAACTTTTTTTAGTAATCAAGATTTTTTGATGGAATATATATGGAAGGCATGTAGTTCTTTCATATTCTGTAAATGGAGTAGAAGACAGAAGTAGTAGCTAGGTGGATTTTAATTAGCAAAATAAACATTTTGTGATGAAAATTTGATAGCTTTTTACTATAATTAGTATAAATAATAAAATACCAGTACCTTTCTTAATAATCAATATTTCTTGATTAAATCTGGAATGAAGATGGATGGCAACCAGGGTTGGCATTAATTTTATTAAATCATCAATTTAATCAACATGAAAAATCAATATATTGATTTTTTTCAAATCATCTTACATTTATACTAACCTGATTACTCACTTTATTTGTGCAAATTTATATAAATAATCATTTAGTTAATTAAATGCTTGCTGTGCTCAGTTGCATCAAGCTCCAATGTGGAACGAGCCTTTTCAACATTTGGTCTTGTACACAGTAAACTGCATAACATTAACAGGCTTGGAGTAGCAAAAGCGGCCAAACTTGTGTTCATGTACAGAGTTCTAAATGTAAACATTGCTTCGGAGTCTTGACAACTAATATGAAGATGACATTAATCAGGCTACCAATAATTAATAATCACATGCACCACAAACTGATTGGTACTTAAATTAAGTTTAATGGCAACTAGTTTGTATTAATTTAGATTTAAGTAGACAATTTTCCAAAGAACACCACCAAGTGAATTACAACATATTATACAATGATAATTACCTTATTATCCTATGTGACTGCTTAATATTTACACTACTTATCGAAAGCCTACTCATATGATGCTACATGCAAGTATGCAATGGACTAAGGTAAAACTAATTGTAAAAATAATAACTCATGTTATATTTGCTGGTGTAGTTTAATATTAATCATTGGTGGAGACCTATCTTGTTGCACCATAGTCTTAGATGGAGAGCCGTATATAGACATGAATGGGAAAATAGATAATACACCTTAATAAACAAGTGTTTTATTGCAGAAAAAGCTCAATTTAAAAGTATAAAAGTCACTCGAATACAATTACACACACAACTGTGAGGAAATAAGAAAATATAAACTTTTTTTCAAAAAAGGAGATTTGTCCCAAAAAAGGTGGTAATAAAAGAAAGAGATCTAGCAGAATCTTGAAATAAAGGAGACGTGGACACACTGAATTCATATAAAATAAATGTATTCAAAGTTCTATCAACCACTTTCTGAATGGCAGCATTAATAGGCAAAGAAGAGGTGGCAGAGTCGAGGGGAGTAATCTGTAATGACAAAAGTTCTCTTTCAGTCCTGGTATGGCTATTGTCACATTTTAAAGCTAAGATGCACGGAATGTGTCCATTTAAAGTCTTCACAAGCAATAGAAAAGTTTTCTAAAGAGTGCTTCTTAGCAATACCTACAATATGAGTATTTACAGGTCCCCATTTCTTTTTTTGGAAGCATCCTCTTGGATGGATATATTAAAAAAATGTCTCAACAAAATAGAAAGAACGTCCTTTCAAAATTGGTAATCGGCCAGTCACTAACACAAGATTTAATAAAATCCACTTTTCCAATATCTAAGATATATTTAGGACGTTCTGATATGTTTTAAGTATAATCTAGGAAGTCTTACTAAGTAAAATGAGTCAGTGCACATGGGTCAATTTCAGATCCGCCATGACAGTTTTTCAACGTTATGACCCGAAGCATGGGGATCTCGGACAGTTTAAGAAGTTCTGAAAATACGACTGTTCTAAAACTGTCAGTAACTTGACATAGTAAATTGATTTAAACCCCCTGTTAACTTTCAATCTTCCCTATAAACTGTATCCAGTCAAACTAGCGTGTTGAAGTTGGAGCAAATATTCAACACATGCCGACATCAAACGTTGTCAGAAAGAAAATTGCATCTAAAGTCCAGCTTTCCTACTACATCATTCACGATGCTTTATAGAATTCCACAACGACAACCAATAAGAAGTGAATAAATAGTAGGGATACCCTCCGTGCGGCGGGAAAACAATAAATCGCCGGAAACGTAATAAAATGGCTGACGCTGATATCGAATATATCCACATACCTACATAATAGGTATCTTGATAAACTGGCTTGGGCTACTGTGGATTACTAATACCAATGTCTACTCTTAGCTCTAGATCTATTAGTAATAGTATAAATCTGATACTATTATTAATAGATCTACAGTAGACATTGGTATCTTACGACACTGCCAGAATTTGGACACTTGGTTACAAATTCATTCGAGGCACACACAAATCAATGACATATTCCCAGTAATAACATTCAACACACGATTCCTCTTGCCACGAAAAGCAAATATTGTTTCGTGTAACACTCTGTTAATGTATATAACAATTTCAGTTGCTCCCTGATTGTTCAGCGTGAGAGTTATTTCTTGCTCCTACGCAATAATAGTAAGAAGCAAGGCTTCATTTGAACCATCTCGCAGTCTCTTATTACTCCTATTTCGTGTGTTTTTGGCCAAAAGTTGCTGACTATGATCAGATCTATTTAGATGTTGCCATTTTGAATATGATCTCAAACACAATCTGGTTTAGTATATGACATTCATTAATAGTTCCTCTGGTTGTATTCACGAATTTGAAATTTATTAAAAATAATACTGAGGTTTCCGAATTCTTCCTAGTTACCCACGTTTCACTTTCTGAAAATTTATGGTGCCAAAAAATGTATAATCAAAAATGAAATGCACATTTATTGAAAGTGTGAAGTTGGATATATGATTTGAAATGGATTCTACTTTTCTAATACGAAAGCAAAATTTTGTGGTTAATTGTGTGTTAAGTGTCTGAAAACTGCCATATCTACTCTAGTTTGTTTATGACTATAAGCTACATATATTTCCACAATTGTTCATACTTAATTTAATTTATGCTATATAAGCCAAGGGTGGCAGCTTGTACATTTTATCTGTAAACCTTACAGATTTTCTCGTAGCCTACCTTGTGCACAAAGGTGGCAGTAAAATTTGTATCTGTTAATTGTTCCGATTTGCAGGTATATGAAGCAATCTTTACAAATGTTTGTGATTTTCATGATGTAGGCACATCAAGTAGAAATGCACGAAAAGAATGCGATATCAGTTCTGGAAAAGGCACTGATGAATGCTTTTTTTCGTAGCGTAGACCTTCACAGACGTGATGTTATCATACTTCATCGCAGATAATAGTTTCCTGACGGCCATCTTCTACCACTTCTCCAGTTATGGCAGGACATATTTACCAAAATTGTGTTTTCTAATTCTATTGATCTAATTGACAGTTTGTAAGGATCTTTTGGCAGATGTTACAGACGGTTTACCATACTCTCATAGATACAAGTTTTCACATGTTGACGCCTCTGTGTAAGTTACGTATGTATTTTAATTTTAATCATACTATAACTAATGATTAAGACTAAACTACATACATAACCTGCATACCATTCCTAAAATTAGGTATGATCAGTTGTGGCAATATTTGTAACTGATTATTTTACATAAATCTAGGTATCGCGTAGCTCTTAAATAAATAAAGTAAATGGGAGGATACATCAAAATGTCTTAACAAATAAATCTTTCAAACACCACCCGGATATAACATTTGTCATAGTTTCTCATGATGATAAATAATATTGGTCATATCTGAATTTATGTAGTGTCATTTATGGAAGGCTCGTGGATGGGTCAAATACTGTTGTATGAAATGTAACTATCTTTGTCTAAATGGCCAACATTACCATATAAAAATCACCTACAAATTAGATTTTCATTAAAATAGGTGATTCTTATTTATTTACACCCATACAGAGTCACACGGTTTACTTGCAATTAGAAATACATATCATCTTCATCCCTAGTGGGACATAAGACTACAACAATAGTGTAATTGTTGTAGTAGTTTCTGTAATGGGCTTGTTTTTACAGGGTCGGATTGTTAGTCCAAACCCAACCTGGAGGCCCAGGTGCTGGGTTTTGGGTGTTCCCTCCTCTGATACCTGCCCAGCTTGGTTAAACCTGCCAGCGTCTTCAGCCTCCTCCGATATAGCTTCTAGAGTCCCTGAGACAAGTCTGTGCCTGGATAGTTAAAAAAATTTACATTATCAGATAACTGAAGAAAGTTAGCTTTCTTTAAAAAGGAATACAGCAATAAATTTGATTCACAGATGATGATGATTAATGTTTTACAGCCACTTTTGTGCACAAGGTAGGCTAAATGGGCCGAGCGACTTCCAAAGGTAATGAGACGAAGTGAAAGGTGAAACAACCTTCAGATATGCCCACGCTGGGATTCGAACACAGGTGGTAGTGATCTGTGGTCCAGCACGCTACCGCTAGACCATGGAGGCGCCCACAAAAAAAATTAGATTCACAGAAGAATCCCTATAAAGTAAATGATTTGAGAAAAGTAATAGTGCAAAAGAATAAACTATATTTTCAATTGTGGAATTGATGGGCAATTCCAGAATTGCTTGTTTAAAAAAAAATGGAATTGGAATTTATAAATTTGGAATTGAAGTTTGGTACTTTAATCCACAAATTAATTTGCCAGTTTTTATTTCAGAAAAATGTCCTCCATGACAATCCTACTTGACATACAAATTATTCCAATTAGGTACTCAGAGTAGTAGTAGGTACAAAATCGACGGGGGGGAATGAATTTGGAGTTAATAAACTTGATGTGGAATTGGAATCGACAAAATGGAATTGACCCCATGGTATATATATATATATATATATATATATCATAACTTAGAAAGAATAATGAATGTTCTGGTATTTTATTGGTTCTAAAGAAAAATGTAGCTATCAAGCCATGGAATTTCATCTTTTTCAAGTAATCGATTGCCATTGTGTGTTACTTCATCTTTTTCCATTAATCTCAAGTAATTGATTGCCATTATGTGTGTTACTTATTCATTATTTGTTTTCCATGTATTTTCATTGTTATCTATCCTATGCTGTACTTCTATGATGGACCTGTACTATGATGAAAATATCTTACCTGTGCTGATTATTATTGAAACAGACCTCTGTTTACATTTCCATATTTTTTATTGTATACTGAATAATATGTTTACATTTCCACATCTATAATTTTATTAATTGTATACTGAATAGTATTTCCTTGACTGTTCCATTCAGACAACAATGGAGATGGCATCCTTTCCTCAGAAGATTGTGCTCAAAAGCACCACAAAAATTAGTCTGAATGACCGGTGAGGATACAAAATGTACACTGCCAGTCTCGTGCACACACCACGTAAAATGTGGTGAAACTTAAAATGGCTGGCACAGGTGTGCCAGAAAATAGTTTAATATGCAGATGGGCAAACAGTATAAGAGATAGTTAACCTAGCACCACTTGATAATGGATCATGTGTGTGTGTCGTTAAAAACAAATGGGCTGTACATATGTACACGAACACAGAGGGCAGTGCATTTGATGTATCTAAACCTCGGGACTGCAGTGAGACGATGCAGTCCGTGTTTGCCATTAATCATCTGCGGAATGGGTATAACTAGTACCAGGCGGATGTATAAAATTGAATTTAACACATAATTCAGAATTATTTATGGAAAGTAAAAAAGTATACACGTCTGAAATGTGATATGTCGCTGAAAAGCCTGGACTATAATTTGAAAGCTTTGACTTGGATAATACATGTTAAAGCTAAGTCATTGCTAGGATGATGTGACTTGTTTTTATCTTTGGACATTGGTGTGTGTGTGTGTGTGTGTGTGTGGCTATTTGGTGCGTTATTGACAATGTTAGTAAATATTTTAAACATTTGTTTGCTATTAAAGTGATTGAAACTGTAAAAATACATTGACTGGTGTTTGTACTATTATGCATTTGCTCTCATCTGTGGTTAAGTATTCTCATTTCTGTCACATCTTCCCGATTATATGTTTTTGAGATCATCTGTTATTCCGGTGTTTGTTATATGATAACTTGGTGAAGGTAAACAGTTCTTTGTATTTTCTGTTACATGTCGGAAATGGTAATCATATCTCTGAGCGCACCTTTCATCACCGGATCATACCTTCTCTGTTGTTTCCATAATTTAAAACGTATCAGTTATTAATTTACTTATTTGAGTCGTGAAATATATTGATGTTACACGAGGCTGGTTGTGTTTGTTGAGAGGGGTGTGATTTCACGAAATACTCAGATGCTTTAGGCATTTTCTGTTCTTGTTAAAGAAACTGTTCACTCTCAGATAACATAACAAAATTCCCCAACAATAATCACAAACTGTATCTGAAATCTTAGATAAAAAATTAAAATCTAAATTGCTGGAGCCTTAAATGCCAGATTGTATGGCTAGAAGGAGCAAAGTCATGTGTTCTTACTTCTGGTATAACAATCATGTAGCCATCTTGATCCAGATCGAATCAAGACGGATGCTCTGGTTTAGCCATCCTCGTTACTTAACTGCCGCTGTGCTCAATCGACTAACTAATACTAACTGACACTGTCATCGGTTCATTTACATACACCTGACAGCTTCATGTTCTAAGAGTACAGAACAATCCTTATAAGGAATTTCAATATCTGTATCGGGGTTGAAAGTTTATATGAGCCAGTCTGGCTACAGGCTAGTCAGACAAGAAAAATGATAGCCTGACCAAAACACTGCTAGCCTGACCTCAGTAAATCACAATCAAAGAGAGTCCATGCTGTTGGGGTTGTACGTCCCCCCCCAAAGCTCAAGCAGTGGTGATGCCGATAGTGATTTTGAGCCATTTTAAGCATCTATTTGACATATAATAATCATCTTGGAAATATGGGATTTGAAGTCGGGAAGTAGACTTGTTTATTGCAACAAATCTGCTGTTTTCCTATCACAATAATGGGGGAAAACCTGTCTCGTTTGCTACGTAATCAGTTTGGCTAGAGTAGCTCATTAATATTCAGTAGGTGACTAGCCAATGAAATACATGCAAATCGGACATTAAATTAATGGCTGGGTAACCAGCATATTTCATTTTGACATCGAGACAGGTTAATAATAAGATTGTTAAGTTAGCAGACATATTTATTAAGGTTCACAGTCACTCGTAAGGTGACCTTTCCATAATAAAAGCTCACCTGTCAAAAAAGAAGGTTGCTACTGGCGATCAAGCAACCATTAACTTTCAGCCCTGATATATATACATATATTTATTTATTTTAACCATTTCAGTAACGTACAAGGCTCTTTGGACCAACTGTAATGTAAAAGTCATAAATACACTTTTGTTCCAAAATTATATACTTGGCTGACACTTATAAACATTGTTATAACTATGGCATACAAATAACTTGTTTACTGTGACATCAGACTTCAGTATCATTTGGTCTGTATCTGGCTTCAAAATGGTGGCACCCACTAACCAATTACAGTCAATTCACCAGCACATCATTTATAATTTGGATGAATGTATTTGAAATGAAGGTGAATTGTACCTTTAAGATAATATGAAATGTCCACGAGGTTATATGTCAGGTTTTACTATGTGGTAACAAAACACCAGAATGAAGTAGTGTTATATTGGAAATTTTTGAGTAAACATTGCTCATAGTCATACCAGTCATAACTGACCAGAGTAGGTTGAGCTATGATAAATAGTGATGTTCTATGTATGTCAAGTTATTTGTATGTAATGATTAGATAGAAACGGATAAAGAAATACTATTAATGGTATATGGCTGGCTTTATGATGGAATTGGGTTCATTCTTGCTAAAACTATTTTCCTTATTGTGTATGGTGTCACCCGTCTTTGGGGTTGTTGACGACGTTTCTAGGTTCTGCCTTGCTAGAATATAGGTTGAGATTTATTTGCTTTAATAAGTACTTCAATGGCGGTCAGCATCTGATGTTTCTATTGTAAGTCTGTCCACCTTCTGGAGAGGTTTTTCTAACATTTGTAGATTGTTATAAGTGTCTAATAGAGTCTTCTTTACTGCTTTGAGGAAATGAGCTGATATTTATTTAGTTTGTGATTTCTGATATATCCTATAGCTGCTAATAGAGCCACACCATTTAATAGAGACGCATCCCCTCCAAGAAAAACGGGCATAAAAATATTAGCACATTGTGAACCTTCATTTATTTAATGTCCAGTGACAGTTCTCGTGATAATAAAGACTCCCTCTAAAAACAAATAGCAATGTGCTAATTTTACCAGAGAGCAGACTGATAATAGTTAATATTTTTCTAAAGGCATAGAGAACATTTATCGTAATCAGTAATAGATGATAGACAGATATTTCAATATTTTGACATTCATGTGACCTCTGTAGTTGTAATACTGATAAATTGTGATCAAGTACTTGATGTAACTAGCCAGTTAGTATTTACACCATTATTGTGTATCAAAATGTCAGCTTTCAGTCTTTTGCAGTGATTATGAATAATAAAATGAAGTGCTTATCCATTTTTTGGTTCAAATCAAGGCTGTGAACAGCTGATATGGACAATCATGTTTCTCTTATGTCAGTATGTTTCTTTCTGACTTTATCATTTCTTGACACAAGTTGGCACATTTTGTTTTATACGAGTAGTTGGTTGTAGTTTTCTACCGAGATTTCTCTACCGGGTGTAATGCCAGCCTTTGATGACCACATGTGTAGGTATGCCTAGACTGAAAATCAGACTGGAAGTTTGGACACATCAGATGTGTATCAAGGAACCCACATCGGCTCTAACTAAGTGAAGGAGAGACTAGGTAGTAGTAACCTACTGCTACAGATGTACAAATGATTTAATGATTCTGGCTCCAAGGTATCTACAGTCACTTGATGTACCGGATCATGCATGAACTCCTAAGGTCATTGCACAGTATGAATTGAAGCTACCAAGATAAGAAGTGTTTTAGTTTTTTTCTTCCTTACCTTAATTAATTAAGATCTGTTCTGGTTTTTTAAAGAAAATGTTAAACATCTACCTTATCTGACAGTATTAAGCCATTAATTTTGTTTAATACCATTATGTTGCTTGTAGTCATTTTCATAAATCTTGTTTTTAACATTTTGTGTCAAACACTGCTCATTTTGACCATGTACAACTAGGCTTTATCATTATTATTTGTTTAAGGTATTTGTCATAATGACACTTAATGATCAGGTGACTTGGTTTACACCCAAACTTGTTGGTGAGAGGTAATATAATATTGAGGTCTGTTGTGTATGCTACATAGGAGTTTTAAGTAAATTTCATTATCATTTGATGAAGTTCCTAGCTTTATTATACTCAATGGATGAATGTGGGTGTGAAGGTCTAATTTTAGAGAGGACAGTTTTATTCAGCAAGTATACCTCACCAAAGCAGAGAATTTCTTTGATTGTCTAATAATCCAGCATACAGTGTTTGTTTTAATTCTGTGTCATTTATTTTATTGGTAAACCAGTTTGTTGGTTGTATATGTCTTAAATCGAGTGTCCTGTTGTAATTTTACTGGAGTCACAAACTCTACCCCGAGAGATATGAACTATTTGGAAGCGACAGAGGTATATCATAATCACTGAGGTATTATTGCATGTGATCATTACTTGTTTAGTTAGTATGTCTTGATGACTGATGCTCATTGTGCTAGATTTAAGTTGTTAATTTCTGTAAAATAATTGAAATTTGTATTGGTAGGAAGTGTTCTACTTGTTTATTTAGTTCGGACATCTTGTGTACTTTAGTAATTATTTGTTTTGATGATTCAACGGTATGTTTGTTGTTGGTATGGAGTGATATTATAAATGTGTCACGGTCTGGTAGTAATGTCCTTCAAAAACAGGTCACATCTGACTTTGACAAACAGTTATCAAACAGTCAATTATACAAATAGTATTGTGCC
Source organism: Paralvinella palmiformis (assembly GCA_025642065.1). Lineage (NCBI taxonomy): Eukaryota > Metazoa > Annelida > Polychaeta > Terebellida > Alvinellidae > Paralvinella > Paralvinella palmiformis. The sequence goes on from JAODUP010000834.1 coordinate 182,518, forward strand.
CTCAAAATAGGCAGAAATACACATGCACAATGAGCATAAATGCTCCAGAAGAGGGCATAAATGCTCCAAACACTGTGCAGATATACCCATACAATGTGCACAAAGATGGCATAAAATGAATGTAGAAATATTAATAGTGGCATGCCTGCCCAGCGTGGGCACTAGCTGCCATTGCAGAGAATCTGGTTAGCACATGTGCTACATGTTATCCATTTTTGGTGAAGCTTCACCAACATACAGAAGGTGACCACACAGAGACAGCAACAACAGCAACAGTTCCGGGCAACGTTAGCGGCACAACAGCAGGCATCGAGCCGTAACAGAAGACTTACACTACAGATGGCCAACAGACCGGCGGTACAAGCTGCTCTCAAGTTAAAAGCAGTAAGTGATGCGTCTAGGTTTCATAGTGTGTTGTATGCTGGGTTTATGGCATATCTTTGTGACAGTCATTTATGGATACCTTTTTTCCTGATTGCCCTGGAAACATTTAATCACCATTTTCAACATCAAATTGAGCATAGAGCTTGTGTTCTAGCATACTATGTTCCGAAATGTGTAATGGTATAGGATAGTTGCTGCCAAGAAAGTTAGCTAGTAGCATCTGTTGTAACCTGTACTACATTATTCAAATTATATAGCTTGTATGAATTATGCAGTACCGTTATTTGGAGCTTATAAACTAACTGATAGGGTGTTTATAACCTGGTTGTAGGTCAGACTTTAGTAGTAGATTTAACAACTCTGTTATAAAGAAGCATTAAGCTCCAGGTCAGAACGGGAATCTGAGCGTTTATGAGTTGGAAACATTCTGCAAATTTTGGTCAGTTTGTTTCTGCCTTTGTTAGATGTACTGAGTTAACTGTTGGCTGATAAACATCATTTACATTTTATTGCAGAGAAGTCTGAAACAGCGCCTCGGCTCCAATGTACGTTCTCGGCTGAATCTGCGTGGTGCTCGTGGCGGTTTGCGAGGCACGATACGGGGCACAATACGAGGCACGATACGGGGTGGACAGCGTGGTGCAAGAGGAGTTGGTCGGGGAAGAGGACAGGGCTTTAGGGGTCAGTTGAAGCGCTCTCCATCAGGAGGTTCCCAGGTGAGGTTGTACACAAGTGATGAATAATTGATGTGTTTGATGTTGAAGCATTTATTGGTGATTTTTAATTGATGTTTGATATTGTTTTATACTTACACCATAGATGTCACTAACCAGTCCAGCACCGTCATATAGTAATATTGATCGTGGAAGAGGTGGCCGAGGTATGAGGGGATTCCGAGGAGCTGGTCGTGGAGGATTCCGAGGTTTGCTTATTATTATTATAGTTGGCTTTTTCTGCACAGCGTAGTTATCATTCCATAATTATGAATGCTGAAAAATTGTGCTAACAGTTTTAGCTCAGCAGGCTTAATGGAATTTGTAATCAGTCCATCTGGTTTAATTAGATATTTCTCAATAATTTACTGACAGCTTTTCTTTTAATTCTCTGAAGGTGTTACAGCCAGAACATTGTATTGCTGATATTCGTCTATTGATAATTCAAAATCTTCTAAAATTAAATGATAGGAAAATAAATATCAATTTTTTTAATACACCACATTGTGGTAAATCCCTAAAAATGCCAGCATTACAGATGGATGCATCTTCCATTAGCCCTAATGGTTCAATAAAAAATCTTTGTAAAATGTATTAATATGTATGAACATGTCGCGTCTGTATGCTGAGCGGCCTACTACCATCTTAAGAACATCCACTGTTTAAAAGCATTCTTAACACAAGAAGCCCTTGTTACTTAGGTCCATGCCTGTGTTTCATGTCATATAGACTATTGTTCTTTCCATCATTTCACACAGTTATAAATTCCAGTAAGCTCATCTTTATTTATATATATCCCTGTCAACTTTTTCAACTGTGTCCATATTGCATGTGGCAGGTTCCAATATTTGAATACATACATTTCAAATGATGAGTATATCAAAGAAACAGCAGTAATTTTCAATTAAATTAAATTAAGATAACAGACAGGACAATAAAAAGCTGTTTTTCTAGTGAGTAGCCCTTCAGTGATACGTGTTCCAGCTGAGACCAGAACTGAAGCTAAATTACAGGGTTCCCACACGTCCTGGAAAATAACAAATTAATTTTTCAGGTCCTGGAAATATCTTGGAATTTGACTAAATCAGGAAATGGCTTGGAAAAATATTGCCTGTGGTAAAAATTCGCTTAGAACAAAAAAGCCTGCAAATAAATATTATGCCTGTAGATGAAAACTTCGATTGTAGAAGAAGAGTACCGCTACATAGTCTTGATATCCTATGTTAGTTAAAAATTAAATAAAAGTGGCTGGATCAAACAGCTAAAAGAGGTGAGAAGGAGGCTGTACCATAAAAATGTCAATAATTGCTTTTTCATATATCTTAATTTATTACCTTCAAATCTTGTATACTTTGTCCTGGAAAATGGTAATTTTGTCCTGGAAAATTATATATTTTTTGCTGTGGGAACCATGTAAATAAAGCAATCATTCAATGTTGAGGACAAGTATTGGTTTTTGGCTGTATTACTGTCAGTGTATTTACCAAAGTGGCCTATTGTTAAGAAATGATCACCTAGAATGTACGACCCAATTTTGTGTTATTTATATATAGATATAAAACATTCTGCTTTGGTGTAAATAAGCCTTGGTTTCTGAATTTTGCTGGGTTATTCCAATGCTTAAAAGTTCTTCATAACCTTGCTCCTACTTAGTTCTGAATATTGACATATTGATAGTCTGTTCCTTGTTAATGTTATTGAAGCTTATTGTACACAGGCCTTGAAAACGTCTGATGACAAAGTAATGTATCTTTCTACTAATACGGTATTTGATAGAATTATCACAGCATTCAGGGCTAGTATGTTATAATGAAACATAATAATAATTTAATTAATTAGTCCATTATCTGGACATTCAACTGACATATATCCTAGCCCCCTCAGCAGTCTCAGTGTGTCTACATCTCCTTTATTTCAAAGATTATCCTTTATTTCATGATTCTGCTAGATCTACTTTATTTCATCCTTTTTTAGACAATTCTCCTTTTTAGGGAAAAATGTAGATTGCTTATATTTTTATTGGCTTATTTCCTCACAATTGGTTGTGTAATTGTATTCAACTGACTTTTATACCTTGAAATTAAGCTCCTTCTGCAATAAAATACCAGTTTATAAAGGTATATTGTCTATTCTCCCATTCACGTCACTTGTGTTTTTCCCAAACATTTTGACTACTAAAGGGGGTGGACATCCCCTACTCGAACTCCCCAGCTGTGTTCCACAAATAAAGCCTACAACTTGATCGCCTTTATTTTCAAATCTGTGGACACACTGAGTCTGGTTAATTGTATGTTCAGTTGTATGTACAGGTATCAGAAAGGACAAATCAGGTGAAGCATTTAAAGGATCAGATTTCAAGGCTGGAATCCTATAAATCCCTGATTATTTTCCATTGCTGGTATTCATGCATTTTGTGTGTATTGTAGAAGCATTATTGTTTTACAGGTCGTGGAGGTGGCCGGGGATACTTCAGAGGAGCTGGTCAGGGTCAGAGGTGAGTCGTGTACCATCAGGTAGAATTGATATTTGTGTGCCAGCAATTAGAAGACTGTTGTGAATGAACACTGTGTGTGTGTGTGTGTGTGGTGATCAAGAGGTTAATTTATAAAGTTTGTATGTGACTATTTGGTTTGGTTCCTGAGTTGGTCGGTGTTGTATTAGCATGTGTTGTAATATTTTATTTGTTCTCAGAATGCCTAGAGGTGCTAGAGGTGCTAGAGGTGGTGGTAGGGGAGTTAACCAGATGACGATGCAGTAAGATGTTTATGTTATTTGTTGACTCTGTTAGCTTTTGGTACAAGTTGATTCTAGGCATTCTGGCATTATGTATTGAATCAGCCACCAATACGTTATACATAATACGCTGGTCACTCTTTATGTTATATTTGTCAGTCAGCCACTATGATGTATGCACTTTTCCTGTGCTGTTTTGTGTGTGTGTGTGTTATATATCCATCAGTAAACTCCTGGTATAGTGGTTAAAGCATTGCATTGTAAACCTAAAGGACATGAGTTCAATTCCAACTCATATCTGTGTTTCTTTAGGGGGTTAACCCCTCGGCCATATAAAACCAGTGTTGAGGCTAAATAACTGAATTGGGTACCAGTTATATTCTACACTCTTGTCATTCCTTATGCTGTTCACACCAGTAGCCTATCAATCGTTTTATTTATACTTATTATATAAATATATATATATATTCAGGAATTGGATTTGATTATTTAAAAAATGGAACTGATAAATTTTGAATTGGAATTGAAGTTTCCTACAAAAAAATTAAATCCACAAATTAATTTACCATTAAAGTTTTTAATTCAGAAATATTCCTTCCATGACAATCCTACTTGGAATATAAACTGCTTCGAGTAGGGATTCCAAACAGGTACTTGGAGTAGGTAAAAAGTAGTAGGTAAAAAAGTCTGAATTGATAGATTTGGAATTTGAATTTTTACAAAATGGAATCTTATATATATATGTCTGATATATATATAATATATATATATATATAAAGATACCACTCATTTTATTGTGTCTAGTGGCACAAATCATTGTATATACCAGTCAGCCATTATTTTCTGACACATTTCATGACACATTATGCTTTTGTGTGCTCCAATCAATAAATATGTGTTATTAGTAGGTAGACACCAGCATAGGTGTTTTTTTAATCATCCTTTCAGTGATTGTCACAAGTTAACGCATGTGTAGTTTTGGGGAATATTGTATTTGTATTCTTTCACTAATTATAATATGATATCTATGCGGTCTTCAATAGCAGCTAACATCTGACGCTATACGTCATCTATTTTACAGTCCCTCCTTGCCTATTTTATTGGCAGAAAATTGGTCGGCTACTTTGGTTTTCAGGGTAGGGTCTCTAACCCCCTCCACCTTCCCATGGAGAAAAGCCACTACTCTGTTAGTGTGACTACCACTACTCCATGGCCAGCCCTTCACTCCCTCCATCACTCCATCAAGCCAGGTGGGTGCCTCCGTGGTCTAGCGGTAGCGTGTTGTACCACAGATCACTACCACCCGTGTTCAGATCTCGGGGTGGGCATATCTGAAGGTTGTTTAATCTTGCCTCATTACCTTTGGAGGTCGCTCGGCCCATTTAGCTTACCATGTGCACAAAAGTGGCCGTAAAAAAATCAATGTCTACTCTATTCCTTACCGAGAAGGCTGCTATGAGACCTAATCTTAAACATTCCAAGAGATCAAAGTATTTCAGGATTTTATCAGAAGAGGTATGTTCGGGCGACATAATATTAGTTATATATTTACAAAACACTTTCATAGTGGGTATTTTATATCCCATAAATTGATAAAACTAGGGTTAAATGATAAAATGATAGTTTTAACTAAACATTGAAGGGGTATTAATATTTTGTCAGGAAAATTTGGTCGTAATAATTTATGAATTGATGAAAAGGCTCAAATCTTAGACATAAAATTGAGATAATTCATACCTTGATATTCAGTCAGGTATTTTATTAATTATCTATGGCAACAAGTGAGTGATAGTTGTCCGGAATTAAAACTACCGTTTAAATACTGTTGGGCATAGTATTATATTGAAAAAGTAGGGCGAGAACTCAATAAAGGTCTTGCAGCATGTATTGCTCCTATTTGGCTATCACTTTTGTAAAAACTCATTATGTAGTCAACTATTATCAGACCTAGCTGGTCATTAACGTTTACTCACCCCTGCCCCAGTATTGGCACTATCACCATAATGCAACAGGAATGAATCTGTGAAAATAAACAGTAAAATAAGTCACCCTTCCCAGTGTGTGTCGTTCCATGCAGGTACCTTGCTATATGTACAAGGTTAAAGTACACGTATGAAATTGAGCGATTTTGCACAGTACAATACATATCTTCGTGTTTTTGACAAATGGAACCAATTCTTTAATTTGATGAACAGGGTTATGAGTATGCATCCATACCACAAAATATGTGTAAAATGGCCAACCCTACATGTACTTAACCCTCAAATGTACATTTAATTTTGTGTGAATGTGTAGCTATGTTGCGGTTGTATTAATAATAATTGGTGTTTGTATATACTCTATTGTTTGGCAAAATATATCTGTTCTTGACCAGAATTTGGTGTATTTTCAAAAGCTTTTCACTGGCTTTTCAGACGTGGTCGTGGAAGGGGCAGACGTCGTGGCGGTCGAGGGATGAGAGGAGAAGGTCGTGGGGGTCGAGGACGTGGTGACGTGTCAAGAGAGGCATTAGACGCTCAACTTGACGAGTATATGGCTAACTCTCAGAGTGGTGGAGATGGTGGCTTAGATCTCTACATGACAGAATGAAGATAAAAAACTTAGACGTAATCATCTCATTAACTGGACATTGTAAATAACGCATAATGTGTGCCGTGTTTTATGAAATGTCTCAACATTATTGGCGATGTTAAACTTTTCGTATCAGAGGAGTATAAAAGTTGAAGTATAAAGTTTAAATCTGTTTTGGTTGGTCAAAATATCTGCCCGTATATTGGATCATATACAATCTGTAAACATCATTAGCAGTTGGGTAAATTTATAGACTTTTTTTAACCAGTAGACCCATTTGTTTTGTTGGGGTTTGTTGTCTGTGTGTGCGTGTGTAATAGTTACCCCACATCTGCATTCTTTAATTCCAGCAGTGCAGTATGAGGGATATATAATAAGTTCATAGTGTTTTTATTCGGTCACGTGATCTCTGATTGATGATGGTTTGTTTTACTGGGTTAATTTAATTGAGTGAGGTGATATTTTTATGGTTACAAGGTTTTAATTTATAAAATGTGTTGTACGTGACACGGTTCATAAACTTTCTACTGCATTTAAGTCACTGCAGATAACATATTTAGATGTGATACTATTTGATGTTATGCAATATAACAACTACATTTTGTGCCACTCCTGGTGCTCAAAGTTGAGAATCACACCACTTAATGAGATAAGCGTATAATGGCTATAGATATTTTTCACATGTATGCACATTGCTAGTATTAAAGGTCATTCTGTGTGTATACCAGGTAAATTGAGATATTTATTTGTTGATCATGGTTCAGTTTAGTCATGCGTGTTCTAATGGAAGTGATTATTGGTCATCTTCAGATGTAATGCACTTCTCTGTGAATTATGAATCACTTTTAGGTCACAGTATTGTGAACATTTTAAGTGGTTTGATTGTTTGTTTGTTTGTATTAATCTCCAGGAGCAACCCTACTCTGTACGATAGTATTGTGTGTGTGTGTGTGTGTGTATATGTATCTGTGCACACTTTGTGTGCATATGAAGTAAAATTTGTTTATGATATTGTTTTATTAATTGGGGACACAAGTTGGAACATAGCCTCTGTTTGTTTTAGACAGAAATGCCTTTAACGTGTGCACTTAATGCCATAGAAATAACTGTAGTTGAAAGAACAGCTTTTGCCTTTATTTTTACTTTTGTGACATATCCTTTTGATTGGTCCAAATACATGGACTGTTGCGATTTTTAGGTTTAATGATTCATTTCATATTTTATTGCGGTTTATTCTGGCTGCTTAATAAATATAAAAAATCGCTCCCGAGATTAGTGCAACTTTACAGCATTGTAATATTATTGCCATCTATTTTGAATTGTATTTATTTGTTCTGTAATTTCATGAATAAATTTAATGACATGTCAACAGGTGTAAATGTTTGAGCAATTTTTAAACTAAGGTTTTGGGGTAACCAGTCTAAATTAGCCTGTTGTTCACAAACCTGTTTCTTAACAATTGAGATATGAAACGAAGATATGAGTGATGAGTCGCCAGATACTGAAGTGTTGTTCTTTAGATATAATGGTGGAGATAAAATAAGAAAGAATTTCATCATCTATATGGATTTACCTGTTCTCAGTGCAATTAATTTTGATGTGTGTTCTCATCTGGTATGACCTTCCTCTATGAAGTTACTATGTGAAATTCATGTGGGAGACTGCTATTCATTTAGATGATTTTGTTACTGTAAATATACTTTCATCTCAAGAGAAAATACTGTGTTAATAAAATTGTAAAAAACAATCCTCTTTTAAACTTTTATGCCCGACTATTTTGTCACCATGTTGGCAGAGTATTAGCGACACACGCACACGATCATAACGTTTTGAGAAACTAGTTCAAACTTGTTCTGAGCAGATAATCTTTTGACTTCATGATGCAGCCATGATGGCGCATTTAGTTAGCGCGTAGGACTCTTAGCCGCAGGGTCGTGGGTTTGAGCCTCCCGAGAGCTGCAATAGTTTCATGTGGCGACCGGTTCACTTGTCCATAAAAATGAGCACCTGACAGGACGTGGTGGCTAGGTGTTCGAGTAATGCTTTGGCCATATAATGGCAGCATGCATTGTATGCTCCCTTGGCAGTTAAGATATGTGCTGGATTGGAAAAGGTCCGAGTCATACTGTAAAGTACCTTAGAACAGCTATCTAGCTGAATGGGGCACTATATAAATGCCACATATTATGTAGCAACAGATTAACCATGTCAATAATTGATCGCTGATGATAATTCATCAACAGAATGTGTGGCTAATCGCAACCAGAAGATATCGGTTATGCTTTGTATATTACCTTTTTTGGACTGATATTGAACATATTCTAACTGACGGAATCTTTGAAACAGCAAGTTTTAGTCAACGTCTGGTTATTGTTATCAGTTGCCTGTGGTAAGCTTAACATCAGTAATTTGAAGAAAAAAACGAACAAAGGCACATCCTGGAAGTATAGTTCATTATTAAAAGAAGAAAATGTAGGGTACTGAACAGATAGCTAGGTTAATTGGTCTACTTCATTCAAGATCCACGAGGAGTTTGAATTATTATTATTATTGGTAATTTGTTTACTACTATTTCAGTAATGGTCACCATGCCAACAGGTAGCAAGCTAGAATTAGGTACCGCCTAACTTGGTTAACTTGAACTTAAATTGTAACAGTCCTATTTTATACTTTTGGTGTTGGGTTGTAAAATCAACTACCAAGTACATGATTAACTGGACCAGAATTTGAACCAATAATAATAATATATTGTCTTCGTATCGTGTGTTTAATACACAGTTAATTGTAAAAGACAATAAACAATTTTCACGACGTTATTATTAATTTCAATATCCTGTTACGTTTTGTCGGTAAATACAGATTTATTTCCATTTTGTACGGTGATGATTTTCTTGTGGCGTATTTTCACAACCCTTCATTCTTTAACTATAATATGTCATATTTAGCACCATAAACCCGAATGAGAGTTGGTTGATTAGTAAAAATAACGAGAAAATGTTACGTTTAACAAAATATATATTCCACGAAGAGGAATTTGTAAATTGTCTTAGTCTTCTAAAGAAAAAACTCGTGAATACCAAAGCGGATATAGTTCTTATTCCATGCCAGTTCACGGGAGTGCGCACTGTGCACGTAGCGGAAATCGTCTGTTGTACTTGTAAACATATTTTCCTTCATTCACGCGGTTAGAACATGATTCATAACGTGCCACGAATACTACTCTACGTTGTGTGTATTAAGAACAATGTCTATCGGAAACAATAGGACGGGCCTCAGTCCAGTAAACGACTACTATTTTGAGGCGACGTAGTCATTGGCTAATCAACACCACCCCGGCCTAACACGAAGATTCGAACAACAAAGGGTTAAACGCTAGGCTAAATAATTCAGAAACCAAAATACTCTCATCTTGCTCGACAAACCAAATTTTGCTCGAAGCCAGGAATGTGGCGACATCGACGGTAGACGAATAATAAATGGTCCTAGTGCAGACCCAACTACAGCGTGACACAAAAGCAACGTCACGGCTAAAAGTTTGTTGATTATATGAGAATCGTATTCGGAGACGCCATATGACGACTTTATACTTGAGTGAAGAACATATATTAGATTGAAGCTGTAACTATTAATTTGGACAAGTAGATGGTACATAACTGTTTTTAATGTGGTTGTATACGTGAATAACAGACATATAGAGATATAAGATACGCCTAACTCTGAAAAGCCAGTATTGTAGGTTACCAGAGCCCCGGTACCCATTTTTAATACACACATTCGCGCATACATTCACAGACAGCGCACATTTAAATATAAGGGTGATGGTGAAAAGAAAAGAAAAAACCTGATCTTTGTTATGTTGGGCAGAGGTGAAGATTATGGACTGTACAGGGAAACGGCCCTCAATTAACAACGGTAGGCGATTTCGAGCATCTATTTCGCTCAATTGCCCCTCATTGTACAGATAAACTAACGGCAGTGATATAATAATAATTACAATAATAATAATTACAAAACTTCTATAGCGGCAATATCCTCGTGAAGAATCGAGCTCAATGGTACACATCGTACGGGGGTTGGGCAAACTCATAATCCTGGTACGATGCAAGTTCATCAACAATGATCAGATGGGAAGGATATTTGACAACATATCTTATTACAATCAATATAAACTACTGGCTGCTTTAGTATTCTCTCAGATAGATGACAATCGTTAAAAGTATTTTAAATATATACATTTAAAAAAGCAGTTAATAAAAAGGAATAACGAGCTATGTAGTTTTTCAGTTGACCCTTTCCACGTCCAGACGACTAAATCTAAACTCTGAACCCGGAGAGGATAATTTTATCAAAGTGCGCCAAACATCAATACCCATCTAACCCACTCGATCCAGCGGTATGTGCGTGGGTAAATGTGTCACTTGGAACCTCTCCAGAGGACATGCGGATAAACAAGCTTGGTTTTGACCCCATACTCTAAGGTCATATTGCGGACATTATCAACCAATCAGATAAAGCTGTGCTTCAGCTATCGTGAGCGTGGGTGCCCGCCACTAACGCGCAGAATATTTTTCTTTACAATTTCATCTAGCGTTTAGCAATTTCTTTTGAGACCCTCTGTATGAACGCAAGCCAGCCAGATAGCTTTACCTATTTAAGCGGGCTAACTTGGCGGTCGGTGCAACAGTCTCGCGCCAAACACCGTCAAAACGCTTATTACCGATCTGACAAGTCTGTCCCGTCGTCGATAACATTAACAACCAGCAAAATGTCTGAAGCAAAACTGAGGGAATTTTTCGATGCTGCCGACAAGGACGATAACGGCAGCATATCGACCCAAGAGCTGGTGAACATCCTTACAAACGCATACGGAGGCGACAGAGACAAGGCGCTCTGTGCAGCGAACGTAAGTAAATATTAGAATAACAATCTACGATAGCTAGGTCATATTATGTAAACATTGTTATATCTATAGGTTGGTATAAAAGAGGTATGCATGTTCATTTAAGTGTTCAAAATAGTTGAATTACATCATTATTGGAACTTGAACTGATGAAACTGAAAGGGGCACATGTATGGTCACATAATGTTGTACCGTGTCAAACGCTTCAAGAAAATCAAAGAATAATTTCCCCCAGTAAAAGAGATATATTGGCAAGGTAATAACTGATACATTTTTGTATTTTAAAGGAACTTCTGGAAGCTGATACTGACGGCAACAAACGGATCACATGGGACGAACTGGTTGCACTCTGGAACAAGTAATAAATGTGAGTACTAGATTTGTTGCTTAAAACACGGATTTTAACTAATATGTTACTTAAACATCTTATCTATAATCGTACCTTAATACCTCATCTCTAAATGCATATAGACTATATATAGATTAATTCACATGACTTATGATTGTTTTATTTCAGATCACATGATCATGTTGTAAATAATATACTACCCACTGACAGCTTTGCAGATATTGTTATCCACTTTTGGCGGAAGATATTTTTAGATGGCAAGAATTTAAACAAAGTGCTGATTCCAGAAAATCATTAACAGCTATCAGTAAATTTATCTTTTTCTCTTTTTTTATAGTTTTGTACGCATCCCTGGCCGCTTTGTAAATTATGTAACTGCTTTAAACAAAACAAACAGTTTATACAATGTTTATACAGTTTTAAATTGTTGAATTGAGTTAATTGATAGAATCATCTGCATAGTTGTGCTGGCAATAAAGCCATGTTATTTATACTACCTGTATTTATTTTTATATTATACAAGACTGCCCAGGTCAATGCACTTTTAATTGATGTGTTTTAATATTTAAAAAAAAGAATACTCGTCTTCAAAGAGAGATGACCAAATATTGTCTGTTTTTATTTTTTTAAAGCTTTATTTAGTCGTGTTCCTTTTAAAATTCACAATAAAGCAGTTTGCTTCGTTATGCTTGTATTCAGTAGGCACAACTGCCAACACGCATGTCTGCAACAAGTATTATGCATAGCACATGATATGAAACATGTTGTGAGGTCGTACAGATTGGTATTTCCACCACAGTCGTTGTCCATGTTTTGTTATTAAGTATTGCACTGTTTTTCTCACGTTTTATGGTCCTTTTTGGAAGTTTTAGCTATGAACAATAAATTGTTGTATGCAAGACTTCGGTTTTTATTTGGCGGTGTGAATGTCTGAGTGTCAGTCTCGTTAGATAAACAGCAAAACTCAGTTATTTTAACCTCTGATGGGAATTACAGCACATCTTCACATCCTATGCATCTTCAACAGATTAGTTGTCAGTGGATAAATTGTAGCTAAAATTAGATAATCTAGATCACTGCTCACATTCATTACTCAATCTTCTAGACTCGCCCTAAATTATTCGGTTCACTACTTTCCTACAGTAATGGGCGTTCTACAACACACATACACAACAACAAAGTACTATAATAGTAATATATGCTGGAAATATAATGTAGCCCTCGTACTGACGGTCAGATAATCAGTAAAAAAGACATCCTCTCACCGTACAGTTATAGTTGTACCTTGTTGTCTTTAAATATCGGGTCTCATTGCTGTTTTATTCGATACCATTTTTAGGCATAAAATATTCAGCGTAAAGTGCGCGCAGTAATTGAGTAAGGAACAAATATAGAAGATTAGGATACAGTTTAAAATAAAATATGACTTTCGATGCGAAATTAATAACAGACGTGTAAAAGTTATATACGTACATTTTAAATGTGTTATTACTTTCTAGCGGAACATCTTACATGTATGCAAGTACTAAGTATGATCACAAGTGTGTCGTCTGTAGTTCTGAACATATACTAGCGAAATTAAGCCTGAGTGTGACACTGAATCAAATCGACTCAGCTTACTTGATGTGTACAACATTCGGGTTCACGTACACATCGATCTATAGGTTATTTTCGTGGAAATTATATTCACGCATAGATCTATTTACCCGCGAATAACTGGTGTTAGGAAACGCCAAATTATGACCGAAAAAGGATTATATGGCTTAAAGCAACAGACGAAACATCACATGCTGAAAGCACGCATGACTGATGAGTGCAAGAGCTCGTCGTCTGTGTTTGTTTATATTCGTGCGACATAAATGATGGCGGGAGAAGCAGACGATATTCAAAAATAATTGCGCCCAAATAATGCCAGGACAAAGGTCGTCCCTCTAATAGGAAGGTCAACTAATTACCGCCATTATTTTATTGGAAAAACTGTGGAAAAACCTCACAATTTCTGCCCGTCGTTGTTATGCTAATTTAAAATATATCGGCTAGTGGAAAAACTCCATCATCAACGTTGATACAGTTTGGCGAGTTGCCAATTCTCTGACTCACAACATTTACGACCTATTTTATGACAGACGTTAGTTTGACTAGTTTCCGGTTAAAAGCGCGCCAATTGCACGACAAAGAGGTGAACAATTCTGAAGAAAATGACGGCGCGCAGGTGAAACGCATTTTAAAATTAGAATAAACAAGAACCTATTGTAAATAGATATAATATATTGTAATTGTAGTTGTCAGTTAACAAGTTAGTGGGCGTGTGTGTGTATGCGCGCGCGCGCGGCGTGTGTTTAATACAATGCACAAACGCACTCATGACTAGTCAAGCATGGCTATACTCAGTGTTTTATCATACACACTTTTGACACTAGACGTCCCAATATGAAGTCTGGCACTCCAGTAGCACACTACACGGCATACTTTGATATCTGGGTTTGAATCCTATCATTGGCTGCATCTGTGAGATATTTATTATAATCCTCAAACATCCGCGGGGTCGTTCTTCAGCTATATGACTATGGTATGACCACATGTGGTGCTCAATTAAGCACTAATCTCCTGGATGTTGACCGGGTGTTGTATTTATGATTCATTACACACACACACAATATATATATATATATATATATATATATGCGTGTATATATATATATATATATATATAAGAGAGAGAGACTATGATTTCGGTCATCATCAGAAATCTTATATCCTTCAGTGTTGATTCTAGGATGCGTTTTGCGGGATTCGCGGAAATTTTTTAATGAGGGACGCAAAAGGATGAATGAACTGGGCCCAAAGTCGCCCATAAGTTATTCACCAGTCACAGTTTACCATCAAACCTACGGTCCGTTATGATGCATCTACTAAGTATTTCGAATAATGAATGACTTACTGAAAGTACTTGGTTTTATTGTGTTGTTGTTGAGTGCTCTTTGCATGGCCAAGACATAGAAAATCTATGACATTTGGCCAAGGAGCACGGATCTTTTATGGGTTTTTTTATGCCGCTGAGCACAATTTAATACTCTGCTATCCTTTTAATGATCTGTTGTTTATAGACCTGATTAAAAAGCGACGTATTAAACGCAACTTGGTTTCGAATGTTTTTGTCACGACATAGATTACGTAGCCTAAGTAAGACTTGTGGCTTCTTGTGTGTCGTATTATCCGACCTGTTTAACAAAATTAATGACCTTTCCCCAAAATTATGCATTAACCAATCCGTAAACAGCCATTCGACACGTGGCTTTTTATGACTATTCTCAAACGTTTTCACTGAGTGGCCGAAAAGGGACAGACATATTGACTGACTGACAGGTTCGTGACAGCTGATTAAATTTTAAAATATATAATTTACCGACTAGAATATTAATATATCAGCATCACGACACGTATTTATATCTTAGTCTAATAATAATTCTTCGCCGTAGATTTGATATTAACATAAATTTTAAGATGGTGTGAAATATGAAAAAATCATTGTTGTAACTCTCGTTTTAAAGCATCTTAAACTGTTAATAGTTTACGTGGATTGTGAATTATAAATGTTATTTTTATCCCGTTCCATGTCATTTAACAAGATATTGCCTTTTTCTAAAATTGTGTTGGATTAAATATATCACTAAAACTCACTAAAGACTTATATCCACAGGATCAGGATAGATTTTAACTAAACCAATGGTTCACTTAATCGTATTTTTGTTGACGTTACAAGTTATTGCGAAATGATGGTATCTTAACTTTCATGGTTATTACATACACAAATATACCTGTATATACATTTTGGATATTAATTTATAAACTGTATTAGTAACACAGTCTAACAAAACTTTTTTTTAAATAATGAGATTAATAAAGAATTTTTATGAGGAAGCGTCATAGTCACATCCATATTCCCTACCAATGTCATATTCACCGCCGTTTACTACTCTTATCAGATTTTGCGAACACAGACAAACACACACACATACGTGTGTGCGCGCGTGCGTGTTCATTAAAAAGAAACTTTACTGAGAGGTAAAAGAACTCAAATAGTAACGGGGGAATACCAGTTAGCGACCATATAAAGTGCTGCCACCTGGCGAAAGTATTATTTGAGAACGGAGACAGACATTCGTTTTTATTTCTATAATTACGTGTAGTAATTTCATTGTAACGCATTGCACATCGTCAAAATTACTTTTTTTGCCAAACTATGTACAAAATATGGTATTTTACCAATTATATAAAGGTGAATTTAATAATTTGATAATCATCATTTAACTCATTCCATTTAATATAACAAAACAAGACATTTAAGCCAAACTATTTATTTTCATGTAAACGGACAAAACCTCTCCCAGAAAAAACCTCACTGGGCGAAACCTTTCTCAAATGGTATTACATATGTAATGTTCTCACAAATCATATTTACTATACACTAGATATAAAACACACAACCCATCCCAGGTAGCGGTCAATTAGAGATAACATGTAGCCAAGTTTATATGGTTTATTGTTCACTACGTGGTGACGTAATGGGAACTTGGATTTGATACTCGTCGCTGGTATTAGCGGATCCAGATAAAAAACACAGGAAAAAAGTCACGGAAAAAATCACAGGAAAAAAAGAAACATGACAAAATTACCACTGTTTCTTCAACTTTCTTTAATTTTTTAATTAAAAAAACTGTCGATTTCTCACTTTTTAAAAGTTTAGTTTTTGTTTGATTACCTTATTGTGTTTAAGATATTGAACAAAACGTGATGTTTTTCATATACATTTAATGGCATCATATATAAATAGTGTTGTTAACATGTACATTACAAGATATGTATTGCCAGTTTAAAAGATTTTCTCTTTTATTATTTTAATTGTTTATGGTACTTAAATATATTGACAGACTTGAATTTTTTGTTTGATTACCTGACTTTCTTTTCTAACAAAAAAATGTGACCTTTTTCCTGTTACTTTTTTCCTGTGACTTTATTACTGGTCACTTTAGTAACTGTCCAAATAGTGAGGGAAAGCATGGCAATTATTGTGGATATAAACTGACCAAACAAACAAAACCTTAGCTTTGTACATCCAAACACCCAGGAGCTGTATATATATATATATATATATAAAAGGTATATCTCACTAGAATCATTGTGGAATCATAACAAAATGGAGATAACCGAATAAAACTTATAGTAAAAAATTAAATAAACATGTTTGATCAACGCAGTTATATTCATTTGATCGGTTGAAAATTTATTTGAGAAATTAATTGTAGTTTCTGGCATGTATTTTTGTTAGCATAGGTACGACTGTTAATTGTTGTTTTTTCTTCAGTATATAAATGATAACATTATTATAGATTTTATTAAAATATTATAAATCATAAAGTAAAACTAGTTTAACATATATATATATATATATATATATATATATGCTTGAGGCAGTCTATAATGAGCAAATAATGGCATGGCATGGGTCACCAAATCAAGCCAAAGTGAAATTATTTCATTAACGGGAAGTAACAATTACATCACCTTTGAAGTTTATGTAAACAATTTCAAATAATATTATACTAAAGAGCACCCCGTCACATATTATATTAATCGATGTCATTCTGGTATTTTTCTACGATCTCTATGACGTAAACAAAGATTCCAGAACACTTAGTATCCTTGGAGCATTGACCTAAAAGAAAACAGGTCAATGCCTTGGTGTAACTGCATGTTGATTCGATAGGGGGCAGCACCACCATTATGAAAGCACAGCGAACACCATTGTTAGATCATTGTCATCAGCAGTGCATGCTAGGTATACAAACTACTTCTAGTGACTTGGTATTTTTGTACACATTTGGATCTATAAATATGTAGACAAAATATCAGCAATCGTTCCATTTAATTGAAATAAAGGTTTTGATTTACATGAAGTATGGCGATCATTAACTACACAGTGAGTGAGTGTGGTAGTAAGTAAATCCATTATTTAGATTCGACATTACTAATTAGAAATATCTGTAAAAATGCTCTACAACTAGGTGCGCTACTAATTTGGCTACCGGAGTATTCGGGGTATTTTATAAAGTTTATTTGCATGAAATTAATTTTGTACTAAGATATCCAATTAATAAATATTATAATTTACATAAATTGTTTACTTGTAAAAACCAAATATTATTCTATACTAGCTATGTTTACATTGTGGAATAATATGAATAGTTTAACAGGCCTTGAGATTATTGATAATAATCTGATCTAATGATATATATATATATATATATTACAGTTAATCTGTATAATCAGGTAATATGTATATTACCTGAAATTTTCAGGTAATCTGTATTAAATCTGTTAGCAGTATACCTATTACCTGAATATTTCAGGTAATATACAGCTGATTGTACAGATTAACTTAACATATATATATATATTGTGTGCATCTATATATAAAATAAATTAGTAAAACTGATCAGTGTTAATCAGAATATCCCATTTCTCCATTAGTATAACATATACTCCACAATTTATTACTATAGAAAATTATGTGATGTCCAACGTTATCTTTTAATTGCTAGCTTACTTATCAATTTATTTTGTTACTGTGCGGTCTTTGACACAAGAACATTCACACATATACAACAACACTCATAATTTATTTTCAACTTATTTTTTATTCCATAGAATACAACAGTAGTATAAAAGTGGTATTGAAATACCAAGTCTATTACATTAAAGCTGTACGAAGCATGTGGTGGCAAGAGATTATTTTGACCCTCCAAAAGTCAAAACTGTTAGAAATGGCTGATCTGCCCAAAACTTAAATGACATCTTTCTGGTAATTTTTCCAATTTTTGTTGTTGTAAAGCAGTATTCTTAATTAGAGGTCGGCCTTCAGTGGCTATCAAAGTGAACATGTTTATGTGCCAAATAGATATGAAACAATAAATATGAATTTCATTCTATACGTATATAATGTATATATATATTAGGTCATAAGCCTGGTCGAACAGCAGGAACAAGTTAATGTTCAGTGCACAGCCTCCCCCTCCTCAACAATATTCAGGCGAGAGGACACGAGCAGCCTAAAGGCTGGTGCAGGTTACGGGGTGACCAAGGTTTCTAGTAATTTTGACAGCACATTTTAACATTATTAGTCAGTGGTGTTGAATCACAAGGTGCTTTAGCTGCTGCCGGAATAATATACTTGAACACGTTGTATGTCCATATCTGGAAACGAACAACAGGACATATTATTATCATCATGGCAATCGTTTAGGGAAAGGATGGAGCAGTGAACTGTCTTTAGAACATTATCTGACAGAAACCATTATTGAAACATTGTGTGTGTGTGTGTGTGTGTGTGTTAGGCGGATGTGTCTGTAGCTGTTAGTGTGCAAAGACCAAAAGTATACTGACCACAGGTTATTGGGCAATGAACTTTTGTATTCCCGTGACAAACTCGTCCTGAGACAGTTGACCACTGTGGTCTTTGTCAAACGACTTCATGAGAAACTGAAAACAAACCATACCAATAATTATTTAAGACGATCACACCATTTAAACATTAACAACCAATATGACACCATTGAAACATTGGAAGCTATCTACCTGCTATTTAACTTGTAGTTAATAATAATAATAATTAACGTCAACCCACAGATGAGTCCACCTAATCTAGCCATGTGGTCAACAATGTATAATGATTTTGTAAAAAGAAGATAAACCAAGCACCAGGTAAAATGCACAAATAAGCCCTTTTACGTGTTTATCGTTTGATGTTTCTTGTATAACGACTAGAAACATTACGCCAACCAAAAAAACTAGTAGTAATAATAATAAGTTGTAATACTGAAACTGAAGTCTTTCTTGGCACAGTGCCCAAATGTCATCACACGGGATGTTTTCTATTGCCGCTAAATGTTCTACATATTTTAGCCGATTTAAAATCAAACTATGTCTTATTTGTATCGTCATGTATTGAATTAAACCAGCACATCCTATAAATGCAGCGATCTCTTAATATCGTTTATAGCGTCCCCTCCCCCCAAACCCAGAGTGCGAGAACTCGGAACCCGGCAAAATGTATTGGATTAACATAGCTAGCCTTTGCGAGGCCCTACATGGCTACAAACGCCCGGCTCATTTATGTTGGACCCTGGTAGTTTGCCGCACAAAGGACGGGCCTGATTGCATAAGCTACAAAATACGTTCAAAATATCACAACAGCAAAAACTTCAACCCATTATGATTATAAAGCACACCGAAAACCTCGTTTAAATTTAACCATTGCTGTTTTACGGCAACTTTTGTGTGCCAATGGTAGGACGAATGGGCCAAACGACGACCTACAAAGATAATAAGGCGACGTGAAAGATGAAACATCCGTCAGACATAACTTCGCCGGTGCTTTACCAGTCATGCCTTTGGGACGCCTCGAAAAAGCTCGTTTACAAACGCGAACGATGTACTTACTTCAGCGGCACTTTTCGCCTTGTCTGCGTCGTCCTTGAAGAGCTTAGTCAACACGGTGACTAGTTCCTTGTTGGACACTTGTCCGCTGTTGTCGGCATCAAATGCCTTGAACACTGCGATGATGTCTTCCTTCGTGTAACTCATGTTTAAGGTTTTGGCGCGAAATCGGTCGGACCAGGCAATCAGTTGTCAGAAACGAGCTGTCAGTAGGCTATCGTCTGCTGCGGGATGGCCAGACGATCGCTCTATTTATACACTCCCGCCGACAGACCTCCAGCCGAGTCGGCCTTAAAGGCGTGGTAGCGCGGCGTTCATCCATTAGAAATATTTGAAAAGGGAGACCCCCACCTAGCCCAAACCACATCGGTTCTCCTTGAAATGCGACAGCTACAAGTGTTTCCGGGACATTCGCCTGATACCACATTATCTTGTATCAGATAAGGCAGCCAGTCGCCGGTACTTTTCCACTGCAGCCACTTTATTTCTTCGCGCCATTAGGCACGATTCGGGGATGTCACTTCGACCTGTGTGGATAGGGACGACCAAGGGACAGATGTTTATATCTGGCCATGTACGTAGATGCGTCCTGTTTTGGTTGTATATTTCCATGGGTAAATCGTCAATGCACCCAATACAGGTTCGGATATCTCTTCTGATTTATAAAAATTTGTTGTAATAAATATTTGAATTGAGCGAACGACCCGATTGATTTGTATCGGGGGATGACCGGTCAGGATGTCCCCGTAACTTTAAGTGTGAAGATTCACACAAGACAGTTTACGTCGACAGACCATCTTTTACTAGGTATTACTACAACGCTACTTGACTGACCTGTCCAAATATGGTCTGGTCGGGCATAGGTACAAATGCTGGCCTGGCAATAAACACGTATTTCAGCCATAAATCTTTTGAATGATTGTATGGAGAATAATTTAATTCAGATATATTGTAAAAAGTAAGATTTTACAGATTTAACACCATGTGTGTTGGTTAGAAAGCTTTATAGATCCTCTATTTGTCATTTATTACTCATTAATCTGTGCGCGCGCGTGTGTGTGTGTGCGCGCGCCCGCGTATATGTATGTTATCCCAATAATAATTAAGAATGTTCTATAATTACAAGCTCTAGAAGTTCCCGAAATAAAGATACTCAGAATACCTGTAGCAGTACAAATAACATTTAAATACAATATTATTACTGGTTCATCCGCAGATTGATTTTAATTTCAGAAGTCATACAAACACTCACTTCGTGTATTGTAAAGTAGTTTAGCCCAGGTCGACCTATATAACTCCGTCTACTATATAGTAATATTATACTGTCTCGATTCAGCCTATCCACAACGTATACCTGATATAAGGCCAACAATTATTAATTCTACGTTGCCTTTCGAAAATTGACCGAGGCTGTGATATCCTGAAACGATATCTTGGGATTACAGGAGTAGCCACGTACGTAGGAGCGCAAGTTCTTTCTCACACACACACACACACAGAGAGAGAGAGAGAGGGGGGGGGTTGTAGTGAGATTAACTGTATAAACTAACCATTAAATTTATATTATCACGGTTGTTGTTTCAAATGTCTCTTTAATAAATTTAATAATAATAATAATAACAACAATAATAATATATTGATTAATCTAAAGTATGAAACATGGTAAGGAAATCTGAACTGCTAGAGTTTACAACAAATCACCTTAACTGTGGTTTCCCTTATCTGGACAAGAATAAAAACCTATGTCTGTTAATAACAGCGGATCGTCTGCCCATAGACAGTGTGGCCTTGAGGAGAATCCAGAAGAAGTGCTCTAAAGTGAAGTAATATGCTGATATGTTGTGAATATGATGTTCACATTATTCACTTATGACCAGTATTAAACTGATCAAAATATACATCTATGATCGTGTTTCACACACTTCTTATTATCGTCTCGCTCTCATTTATGCTGATGGCAGACTTCCAAGACTGATTTCGACGTCTGGCGCGATGCTGCCCCAGTTAAAGAAATAGTCCATGTCCTGTTCCAGATAATCACTGAATTATATCGTCAAATAATCGAAACTTAGCTATAAAAATACCCATCAGCAACGTCGACAACATCAAAAATAATAATTACACGTTGGAAAATATGGAAAGCCTCAGGTGGAATTACAATTTTTTACCACTAAAGGAGAATACATGTACTCAATTTAATTTTTATGATTTATAACTATATAACCAGCCTTGTGATATGTGAGGCGCATTTACATTTACAACTAAATCTGGAACGGTCACACAGAAAATATGTTTACTTGTGGGAACGGTGCCCGAAGTACGAAAGCCATTTCTGTCTTTATATATATATATATATATATATATATTGGGGGGTGAAATAAAAAAAATGATATTAGATTATCATGCCATGGTCGACTCATTAAACGCAAACATCACATGTTTAAATTTTTATTTTGTTCGGTCTCAGAGCGAATAGTTCGAATTGTTAATATTGAACCATTAAAATTACCTGCATAACCATTACGTGTTTGATCAAACGCGTGATAATATATCGAGATGGCACTTAGACATATGTAAATGGGTTCATTAAGCTCATTTACACATGCGTCCGAAACAGATAGGACGAGTAATCGAGTAGCAGAAATGTTGGGCGCGTTGGATGAAAAGCCACGAAATTTACCCAGAAGCTGTTAAATAGTCTAAAGTTAGCGTATTTTCAACTAAATGAAACGCGGCTAGAAAATGAAAGGAAATTTCCACTGCTAGGTTGACCATGTGACGCATTCAGCCATTTTAGCACATGTGGTGATTCCCACGTATGACATGACACGTGTAACCACTGCCGTAATATCGCCCGCCTGTCATCATTTACGCTCGTTTTGTTTGTAGCCCGCGTGTCCAAGCAGACATACCTCAACATTCGCTACTTTAACTATGTTTATCGTAAAAGGTGGACGGGATTATTGATGAGGGAAATAGTATAGCCACTATTTTCGATAAACATCCTAAAATGTAAAATTAAAGTTCGATTTCAAAATAGTGCGTGCTTCAGCAACAGGGTTAACCCCGCCATCGATTTTTTAAGGCCCATAATCAAGTCTAAACAGCATGGCAAACATGAGCTGAAAATAGACAGAAAAACTAGGCAAAGTAAAAGCAGACGATGCGGTAGTTTTCTAATGATATGTCATACGTGTTGTGAATGAATGGCGCTCGCGGTGTTGTGGCGGTAAATTATGTTCTCCGTCGTAAAGAATGTCTGCTTTTCGTGTTTGATGAAGAGGTTCGTGGAGTAAAATGTGAAAGTAAATAAAAATGGCGAATCGAAATTGTAGTATCAGTGATACATGCAGTAAAATTTGTTGGGTTAGTTCGTATATGAGTATAAATTACTCTGAAATATTCAATTCTTTATTGAAACTGTAAAAACCCACTGTGATGTTATTAAATGCTAGTAACAAAATAACATGCGGATATTTTAATTTAGGCCTTTGTAAGCAATCGGAAGCTATAAAAACATCCTTATCAATATTCGTTTCCGTTCGTGTTTATTCGGCAATTTCCGCTGGGCTGATTTGTGTATTGACGTCCCCAAAAGGTTCGTTTTGGTATGTTTTTTTCTCAGTTGTGTGTGCCACGTTAACGCTCTCTGTGTGTCACTGAACATTCACCATACGTTAATATTGTATTTAGCCAGATGACAATCACTTCAAAGTATTTCGTGTAAATAAAAACTAATTATGACGTTTATAGAAAACAATTTATGTATAATTTCAAAGATATAAGAATAGAATGACTATTCATGATAATAAAAGGCATTGTTACTGACATTGTTTGCTAGTGGCCACCAAAGCATTGCTTTATTAAAGCGATATGGTTCCAAAAATGATGGATGACCTCAAAGTAAATAATATTTTTATCATTTCAAAATACCAAACACAGTACAGGTAATGCTAAATCGTATCCCACATTTATGATATGAATATCGTAATAAATATTCAATTGTAACATGAGGATGTGGCCATTAAATTGTAACTATGTTCTATAATTTATTATTATTATGTGATCGACTATTATGACAGTGTGTATGTGTGCACACGCACGCGGTCATACACACACACTTGTCTAAGCATGAACAGTCCAGAGTTTGAATTCACAATTCCTTATTACGCACGCGCACGCACACACACACACACACACACATATATATATATATATATATATATAAACAATGTTGTTTTGACCCTGTAACACAGGGGCTCCATACAGGATAGAACGGTGTGGATAAATATACGTCTGTATATTCCGTGTTTTCAGTCAGTACCATAGCTCTAGAGAGTAGAACATCATCAGCCCTTGGCAGTATATTTAAGTACACCTAGTAATGGTACTTACGGGGTATACGCCTTAATTTAGTTGACTAGCGTCCGACCCATAACATCCTGTCCACTTCGGGCTGTATACTATTTGTATTATATATATATATATATATATATATATGTGTGTGTGTGTGTGTGTGTGTGTGTGAAGCGACCAAGTATGTGTCCGTAGAAATTATTTTATTTATGGGTAGATAGAAACATAGTATTCAAGTACTGTATGTGGAAGACGTCCAATATCGTGCTGTACGTCAACATTAGTATGATGTTGACACACAACGCGATATGGGTTGTGTGTCAACATCAGTGTGATGTCACAAACATACCCGGGGCGGTTATATTTTCAATTTTTACACATTGCACCTAAATATTGTAATAATGTTTTAACTGTATCTATTTCTAGATAGGTTTGTCAGTTTATACATTTCTGATGCATGATGGGTTTTTTATTTAATCATTGTCATAACTATATATAGGACCAATCAATCCAATTTGAGTTGTCATGTGACGACATGTTAGTGAAGTAAAACAATTATGGTTCATTTGATGTGAATCAGCTTCATTATTATTAATTATTACTATTATTATTATTATTATTATTATTATTGTTATATAATTACCAATATAATAAATGAACGCTGAATAAATAAACTTGCTTGAACCGAACGTAATATAAAACTCAAAACCTTCACCGTGTCTATATTGTTTTTACTATTTTTACCATTATGAGGCCATATTTGTTAACATTGGCATACTGAAGGCCACATTTCTTAACACTGGCATACGGAAGGCCATATTTGCTAACATTAGCATAAAGAAGGCCATATTTGTTAACATTGGCATACTGAAGGCCATATTTGTTAACACTGGCATACGGAAGGCCATATTTGCTAACATTAGCATACTGAAGGCCATATTTGTTATTTTATATCGCTGATATATGGACAGACGAAATCTTCCGGGATACAAAGCCCACAAACACAGCTGCGGGCAGGATTCGAACCCACTACTTCGAGGTTTGAAAAGCGACATGGGAACTCCCGAAATCGACATAAAGTACTCAACATTATATCCTATATTAGTATAGGTCTGATGGATAACATAGTTGATTGAAAGTTATCGTGTTAAATAGAGTTTTGTTTAGGCTGGTTGCTTAGCGACCAACTAATTTAACCTAACTTATACTGTTTTAATGCAACTGTTAGTTAGTCTAGTTGTCACACACACACACACACACCGGGCGCTTTCGTGGTCTAATTGGTAGAGCGTTGGACCACAGATCACTACCATTTGAATTCGAATCTCGGCGTGGGCCTATCGGAAAGGTGTTTTATCTTTGAATTAGCTTCATTACCTTTTGGAGGTCGCTCGGCCCATTTAGCCTACCTTGTCCACAACAGTGGCAGTAAAACATCAATCAACACACACACGCACGCACACACACACGAACGTGTTTACATCTGTCACATTATATAGCAGTGTTGTTTTCACACTGAGCTGGGGACGTACGTGTCTGGGTTAAACCCCATGATGTCTGGATCTGTGTGAGGTCATGTCTGATCGACCTAGTTCATATATTCCAGATGTGACCGACATCTCGGCTAAATGAAATATGTCTGATTGATTGACTGACAGATTGACTGACTGACTGACAGATTGACTGACTAACTAAACGATTGACTCTACGAGCCATAGTGTGTTTGATCTTCCAATAATTCGGTGATATATCTGTGGATAATTTTAATATTTAGTAATCATGATGTATCACAACCTGGTCATAAATAACTAGTCACATAACCCCAAAATGTCTATATTGAGGTTGAATTAGTTGTGTTTGTTTGTACATACATGCATGTGTGCGTGGGTGTGCATGCCTGTGTGTGTTTGTGAGTTTTAGGACATTATATATATATATATATATATATATATAAATATATATATATATATATGGATGATGATGGTGATGATTATGATGATGATACTGGCTCAGAACATCAAAACCTAAAAATCTAGACATACATGGACTTAAACATGCGAAAAAATGCAGCTAGATCTCTCTCTCTCTTTATGATGAAGATGATGATGATGATTGATGTTTTACGGCCACTTTTGTGCACAAGGTATGCTAAATGGACCGAGCGACCTCCAAAGGTAATGAAGCGAAGTCAAAGATGTAACACCCTTCAGATATACCCACACCGAGATTCGAACGCAGAGGCGTATATATATATATATATATATATATATATATATATATAGTGAAAATAAGTCTGGACTAATCCGCTTTTTAAAGCTACATACTGAAAGCGTACCATTTCACACCACAGCTCACACCAAGCAACACGTCTCCCAGGAGTTCGATGATAACTGAATACGTGTACTGCGACCAGTACATGTTTTGTTGACGAAAATCGTCCTATTTAACGCAATATTAACAGCGGTGCGTATTGCGGTCACGTCTAATTCCACATTACGGCCAGTATGTTGAACTTCGTACCGACCTAGTTTTCCTCCCCTAGCTGTGAAACAGACACTCTCAAATTAGTTTTATGACGTGAGAGTTGATTGGTTGCCCAATTGGATAAATTGCCGGATAAGATAAACTTTTTATGTTTGATTTACTTGCCGGTTTTAATTACGCGTGAAAATGTGAAACGTAAGTGTTGCCAGTTTACGAACAACTTTGTGCCCATGGTGAGCTATTATGGGGCGAGTGACCAGTGATGGCAATGCGACGAGGTGACAGATGAAACATGCTTCAGACACAGCCAGACCGGTATGCGAACTCGGAAGGTTGATTTCTGTAGTGAATCGCGGTACCAGTTAGATCATCGACATGCCTTTTATCAGTTACACGTAGGTTGATAAAGACATTTGATTAGTTGTATAGTTGTTATTTTAACTTGATTGTCGACATTCTTTTTCGTGAGATTTAAAAGAAATGATACATTTTTGTTTTATTATGTGACGGCCAGTACTTACTGATGGTCATAACATAGCGGTCATAAAGGTGAAGTTAATATAAATGTTGTAACTCACACGCACGCACGCGTACATCCACGCACGCACGCGGACACACCAGGACAAGTTTCGGACGCCCACACCGTTGATAAATTGTTCATCTTTGTAAGACACTAAGACAATATTTCAATATTTTTCATCTCATCAAATATTTTCAGTTTTTCATTCTGATCACAGTTTGACGTATTAAAGCCATTGAGATATGTTGTGATAAAATTTAAATTATTACTCGTATTAGATTATATTATCATTAATTTGATATTGGATGCATGATTCTCTGTGCATGTGCCTTATTATACACAGCTAAAACACACGCGCGCGCACACACACACACCACACACACGCATGCACAGCCAGAGAGAGAGAGAGAGAGAGAGACTGGTGAGACCTTACACATGTCTCAGCAAGAAAAATGGCCACTCTGGATTCAGTCCCCTGAAGAAACGTCCAGAGTTTGAATTCACGGTTCGAGATTCTCTGTGCCTTATTATACACGGCTAAAACATACACACTGGTTGGAGAAGACATCTATGACAGTAGTAAGCATTAAATCTAATTAGTTAAAGATAATGCTCCTCACCATATAAATATATATTTATTATTATTTACAGTTCATAGTCTTAATTTATGATAACTTCTCTATAATAACAGAGGGATAATAAATAAAACGATAATGTATAATAATTTTATATAATTTCCACTATAAATCGGTGTTATGAGCAACATTGGCTACATTACTGAAAACGTATAAAGACATTTTAGAATTAAATTGTTTAGGGATATAATTAATAAGTAAACCGATATTCTGACAGAGGGGGGATGTTCCGTGTATATTTTGTTGTTTGTAAATGTCCATATATTGTAGCCTTTAAATTACATCATCAATAAAAGTTTGGGGAGGAGACATTCAACAGATTCTTCAATTTTCCAAGTCACGTATTTGTCTCCGATTACAGTGCTAATTAGAACGACTCCGAACACAATTAGTTTATAAAGTTTGACATTCTAGGTCATGATATCAATTCTGTTCACTTTTCGCGGGAAATGGTAACAGATAAACTTAATCCCTGACCCCTTCTGTTTGTCTCAAAGATTTGATTCGCTTTTCCTGTGATAGACATATTGTTGCAGTTGAACCTAACAGAATAATAATTTGTATTAATATATAACTCGGGTTAGCAGTACACGGGTAGAAATACTAATTTGATTAACACCTGATTAATTTCGATCACCTCCAGAAACTGGACATTTTGAATTGAGTTTGCTTGTATTTATTGCATTAACACTATTTGCGATTAAGCAAAATCTCTCATATCTCGGCACATCAAACATATATAGAAGTTGTCAGGATTTCGCTAGTCCACCATTCTCGTTTGTGGCGCTTATTGCGTAAAACACGCCTTTATAGCTATGTTATATATATATATATATATATATATATATATATGTGTGTGTGTGTGACACATATTGAAGGCCTGTTTCCCAATTTAATGAACTAAAATTGTCATATGGTACATTATTAAAAATGATTATTATGGAATAAATATTACTATGGAATAAAAGACAGAAATAATGCAATGCACGTTTCGCCATCATAGTTATCCTGCAAATTAAAGACAATTTAGCATTTATCAGTGCATAAACAGGCCTTCAATGTGTGTTTTTATATAAATAAATTCAGTGCAGAAATTTTAATTATTTGATAACCGATAGTTATTTCCAGAGATATCTAATTTTATGTAATATGATTTCTACACAAAAAAATGGTAGACCGTCGTTTATTTATTTTGGAATTTCTTTCACTGCAATAATTTGTTATGTGGTCGATTCGACATTTAACACAAAGGACCGTTCATTTTTTATTTCCACGCTTCTATTATTCTAAATTCACATCCTGCTTTGTTAAGCGTCTAGAATTATTTGTCATAACATGATTTTTATTATTGTATAAGCAGCTGCTATCCGACTATTGTCCAGGATGTCAGATATCTGTCGTGTAGATTTCAGATTGGAAATAACAGCTAGATACTCCCGTCTTCACTATATATTATTTGTTTTGGTATTCACATTATAGATTTAGGTAGTTTATGACAGTTCAGTGGGTTTTAAGCAGTGTTAGTGTATGCAGTGTGTTAGTATATGCATTGTACTGTTCTTCTATATTCATTCCCTTATATATGTTGATGCATGTTATTCTGGTTTATTAGAGTACGCCATGACGGCCCAATACCTCTGACTTCAGCACTTGAGGGCTCTGTTAGGGTTGCCTCATCCTTAGTCCATATCAGTCTCGTTGACCAGTCCAGTTTGGGTATCCCTAACATAAGGCAAAGCTTCTGCTGACATAGCTCTCTCGGTCACGGGGGCGCCTCCGTGGTCTAGCGGTAGCGTGCTGGACCACAGATCACTACCACCCGTGTTCGAATTCCGGCGTGGGCATATCTGAAGGTTGTTTCGTCTTTCACTTCGTCTCATTACCTTTGGAAGTCGCTCGGCCCATTTAGCCTACCTTGTGTACAAAAGTGGCCGTAAAACATCAATCATCATCATCATCATCATCATCTCTCGGTCACGCAGACATCCAAACCCACTCACCATGTCAAGGAATGAACTATGATGGGGAAATATGTATTCTAGTATTTCTGTCTTTTATTCCCATCATTATTTTTAACTATTGTACCATGTGACAATTTTAGTGTGTTGAATTTGGGAAAAGGGGTAGATAATTATGATGCGACCCGACTACGTGGCCAAAACGGTATAGACTGTCTTGTTCACAGTCTGGAATCGACTGGTACCGTTTAACAGCGCTGTTGTTGGTTTTTGTTTGTTTATTGAAAGGTGAAAAAAACTAAATTTTATAATGTGTCTGAAAACCATTTTAGATATTCGATTTTTCTCGTGCGAATTTGGAATTCCATGAGAGCTTGATCTTAGCCAGATGGTTAAGAAGAAAGGTTATTTTTAATCCTATTCGAGAATCGAGTTAGGATTAATAATAAAAATAACTACTCATTGAAAATATCATTATTGTAATTAAGTAATAATGCTAACGTTAATTAACATAATAGATTTCAGTAGTTTGTTGAAGTGCGACATTTGATGAAATAGTTAGAGTCGAAAATAATGTCCGAGCTACTTTGGACGTTATTTTGAATTTTAATAATATGGAAGCTTTAAATAACTACACATACATATTTAGTATATATATATATATATATATATATATATATGCGCGTAATATAGCGTTTGAAAAGAATTCAAAAACAAATATTCGAAACTTTCACTGGTCATCAACAGCCCGCCATAAATACGCGTTTGTCATTCAAGCAGACGATCCTTGAAGCGAGCGTATGTAATTCAGAGTGAGAACATAGAACGCCGACAGACAAAATATCAACATGTCTAACCTCAGAGAGATCTTCGATGCCATTGATACAGACCATAATGGCTTTGTAGATAAGAAAGAACTGACCACTGTTGTTCGTGCGTGTAATGAAGCTGGGATGTTGGGTGACAAGCCATTGTCAGAGAGCGAAGTGGAAAAAATGGCCGGTGTAAGTCAGTTAGACAGTGAAAATGACAACTTCCAAAACACTTCATCAACCATATATATATATATATATATATATATATATATATATATATATATATATGCTTCACCCGTTTTCGGCACTTCAAGCTATGTTAAGCCATAGATTTATACTTATAAGTTTATCAAGTCCTAGTTATCTATAATATAATAATTATTATAATGTGTTAATTCAATATCAAAGAAAATCAGTGTAGACTATGTTTGCAGAATCAAGGGTCGTGACAAACAGCAGTATAAATTTCTTGCCTGTTTTAGACAGTTTATGGACCTACACATGGTATACTATATATACCTTGATATAATATACGGAACTAAAAGGCATTGTCTGTTATGATATTCCGATCCTGCTGGAATGCATATATCTCACTATATCATGGCAATCTATAGCGCCCCCCTTTCAAATTTGACTTGAAGCAGTTAAGACTAGCACAAGATATCATCACATGTTCGGGCAGGGAGTTCCAGTCATGGACTATTCTTTGGCTAAAGATACTTTTCCTCAAATCAAGCCTGCATCGACTCTTGAACACCTTTTGACTGTGTTGTTGTTATGTATATATATAATGATTTAGGAAGTATAATCTATAAAAAACACTCCATGAAGTGGTCAAATATAAGCTTGTCCCTTTTATACGTCTGTTAACCGCATTAAAGATACTTCGACACATTTTTTCTGAGCTTGGAGTTCAGATGCTGGCCTGTGTCAAAAGGATGTTTCATCGGTCTCTCATTTCAGTTTGTTACTTTAGGAAATTGTTTGACCTGCTTAGCCCACCACGTCCACAAATTTGGACGGTAACCAACAGGCTTCACATTGTTTAACAGAGTCGTTTCATACGAGGGCTCCTCCATAGCTTAACTAGTTGCGCGGTTGGTCGCATTTCAAAAGCAACTGGGTTAAAACCCGGCTGGACTATGTGAGAAATGGGTTTAATCTTGAATTTCTTCTCCTTACATTGGAAGGTCGTCTGGCCCATTCATCCTAACATGTGCCCAAAAGTGGCCGTAAAACAGCAATATTTACATTACTTTAACTATCACTCTCTTCTTGTATGTGTGTGTACATGTGTGTGTGTGTGGTAGTCGTGTGACGTGCAGTATTTAAAAAATTTAAATAATGAGTACTAAATAGCTGGTTCACAAATTGAATTTTCCATTATAAGGCTGATGAGCTTTGAATCGGCAAATGCCGTTATATATAATGTTCAACAGCAAGACGGCCAATTTCCAACTAATCCGTGTTATCTTATTGGTTTTATTTAGGAAATCATGGACATATGTGACAAGGGAACACCTGACGGAAAGCTGACCTTCGAAGAATTCCAAGAGGGCATGAAAAAGATTACAAAATAAATAAATCGGTTATCATAAGTTATGAGTCGATGGGGATATTAATAGTTTGTGATTCATCATTGTTCACTTCCTTCTGCTTTTTGGTTAATCGAACTCTGCTATAACACAATACAATACGGAAGTTTGATAGATGTAGATTTGGAGAGATACTGGATTCTTTAATTTTTTTTAAATAAACCGTTATGGTATTCTAGGTAAGACGGTTTTTAATCCGCGCTGGTTGTTCATTTTGGGGTTTTTGAATTTCTTCCCGCCTTTTGTGGTATATCCCATTTGAGACACGGAAGATGATTTTTTAAATGTATTTTCCAACACAACTTCTATCAATCGGTGAGCATTGTACGTGTAACGCCACGGATAACGAACGCACTGTTAGTCAATTGTATTCACTTGGAAACCCTAGCTGCTACTCTGTTAACACTGCCTCCTTAATTGACTAAAGAAGCAAGGCACTTGTAAAACAGTTTCCTAGAAGAGGTAATAAACCCGGCGCAACTGTTCCCTCTCACTTTATAATGAACAAATTTCAGAGCATGGCTACTTTAATGTGTGATAATGAGAATCACTTTGCAACAGTTGCGGGTATTGATAAATAGCCAGGAATAATTACATCTTGGGCATTTTCTCGTACTGGTTCACTAATGATGTTCAGGTATTGGCCCTAATCAGACTGTGGAGTTTTACAGCAGTGGTTTTGTGTTAAAACAATCGGACGTCATATCTGAAGAAAATTTGAGTTATTTCACTGGCTATAATTGCACCCACAATGTCGAATTCTATCCCAGCTTTTATCAAAAATAAATTAATGCTCCATTAGGAATTCGTGTTTAAATGTGTATGAAGAACAGAGTGCGTGAGTGGTTTAGTTTGGCTACACCCCACAAACACGGGTAACTCGATTTCATTCCAAACCTGACAAGGACTTTTGAAGCGCAATACTCTTAATTACGGTATAGGAGTGATCTATAAACGCTTGTGAAAGAATCAAACTAGAGGCACATTACACGGTGTAAGTGGGCTTCACCATTGTACAAGTACATATGATCTACTTATGTGCTGTATGCGAACATCAACAATTCACCCAACACCAACAAGTGTGTGCAGGCTTAAAGTCCGTTTATTTTCTTTTTAACTAAAATATGAGTCGATTCTTGGATGAAAACATCACGAAAATAGTCACCATTTAACAGACACCATATCACGGTCACCAGAACACGGTATCGACAGTATCTTCCTCTGATTGTTATCAACATAAAAATGCAGTGCAGCTAGATTTTCAGTTCCCAAGAAAAACTTCCATAAACAGAGAACACAATAAACAGTCTTGAATATGCATATAAAAAGAAAGAAAAACAAACAAACAGAGAAAACAAAACATAAATGCTCACTTCCAGGTAAATGTACATATTTCCGATTTTTTTATCAAAGCTGCACAAAGAAAACAAAAGCAACATTTTCGTTTGATTATTCTATACAAACACATTCGCCGCCCGATTCTATTTTTAAGTAAAGTAAAAAATTCCGTTTTTGATAAATCTTCACCATTGTCATATAGCCAAGTCGGATTCAGATAACTTTTACATTTTCAGCAGCTCGATGCTAACATTTAAAACAAGTCTACAAAAATGGGAATATAAAATATTTATCGAGTGTATTTTAAATGTTTGTGAAATGTTTTCCCTATAAAATTGTCCAAGATATTGATATAGCAGGGTCACCACGAGGTAACCAATTGACACAGACAATAGGTAATAGGCATTTAAAACAAACCTCTTGGCATATGTTTTTGTATCAAGTTATCAATCTAGATGGGTAACATCCTATTACAATCACCATATTCCCTCACATTTATAGGAACTACAATCAAACCGCTGGAAGAACATGATATAGGGATATCTATAAATAATATTGAACTTCATTCCCATTACACACACTTCAGAATTTAATAACAAGGTGTAGCTCGATTTCATTTTATCAGTGTTCATACTATGAAACAGATTCTATGAGTATGGTGGATAATAATGCTTCATAACTTCAAATTAATTTTCGTGAATGTGTTATTTAAATTTGAAATAGCATGCCACTGTGAAGTAAAGGTCTCACACACACACATACATACAGAGAGAGAGAATGTTTGTTTAATATGATACTCTTTGTAAGTTGAATGTAACATTGATGGCATATATATATATATATATATATATATATATATATATTTACACACACACACACAGAGAGTGAGCTAGAAACGTAATTATGACTAGGTTATTAATATTAAGTGGTCATTCAAATAAACTGCCACTGGGCAAAACACTGCTATCATTAATAAATCAGAATATGATTGATTATTTCATATAAATAATGTACATCGTTGTATGTGTATATTCTGAGTAAGAAACAGCATACTCAGTAAGAAGACTAGTTATACAGTATTGAGTGTAAATTGACAGAAATGTGTACATCTTGTAAAGTGAGTAAACAGAAGCTGACCTGATCACTTGAGTACTGAGCAAACCATATATATATATATATATATATATATATATATATATATCAATGACAGATACCATTTATTTTGCTTAGGTTATGTATTACTTCAAATACTAGATATAATCCCCAATTGATCGAAATCCTTGCGTTACAGAAGTCTGTTTATGTGGATATTAACTATTGGCAAAAGTGTTGTCCAATTTGCTGTCACCAGATTAAAATCCGGATTTAAAACACATTAATCACGTTTAAAGATGTCAACATTAAACAAGCCATTTTACAATGCAATTCTTGAACACAGTTTCATTCCTATGCCAGAAAAGATGTCCAACACCTGGCACTGAGTACACAGTAATGGCACCTCGTTTGTCTAGTGTTCGTAAGCCAAATGAATCCTGAGTGTACCACTGAAAAATATTATAATAATTAAATTATTATTATTATATTATTATTTGTTACTGTTTATATTTTATTTTCAACTTTACAGTTAGAAAAAAACCTATAAACGACATTCCACTATATTATAATCTCTTTACCGGTTGTTTTCCCATGTCAATCACTGTTTCGTTTGAGTCATAAGCTGCGAAATGACTGAAAAGACATCATGAAAATTACAGATTTATTGAAGCACAACAAAATTGGGAAGCTGCTTATGCTAGCTGAACTATTACACACACACACACATTTTTTTAACTGGAAATGAAATCCCCCCTCCGTAAGTTCAGAAAGGCTTCTCCATGGCCTAAATGGTAGCGAGGTTGGCCAACAAATGTATAGGATCTGGACTCAAATCCAGACTGGGCTATTTCAGAATGATGTTTCATCCTTCACTTTATTTGACCCATTTAGCTTCCCAAGTACAGAAATATTGGCGTAAATCATCAACATTTAAACACCCAGTTCACGGTTTAGAAACACACCCTACTCTACGCCTTTCCATGTGTTGTTTAGAGAGAACCTAAAACGAGACAGCACTAAATAACACTTTTTACACATTATATATATATATATATATTTTTATATATATCATTAAAACCCCTCCCCCATCACAATTTGGCAGCCAATTCGGTGTTTGCGCGCGTGTATATATATATATATATATATATGTGTGTTTGTGTGTATCTCTCTCTCTCTCTCCTCTCTCTATATATATATATATATATATATATATGTGTGTGTGTGTGTGTGTGTGTGTATCTATTTATATATGTGTGTGTGTGTGTGCGTGGAGAGAGAGCTTGCAGAGTTCCTTTGTATCGCCAGTGGTGTTAATCATCAGTGTTAATATCAACTAATAAACGTCTTCGAATTGTCTGTACGATGTATATACTACATTTATATAGTACATTGTTTAACACGCCGTGAAAACATTCAATGACCCCATAATTAATACCACCGCGTCACTGTCACGGACTACAGCCAACGTATCTCTACAGAGCCATAGACCACGATGTGTTATTGTACGAGCCACGTGTGGGCTGGGCTGTCTAGTCCATATCCAATACTTGAAATAGGTGTGTGTGTGTGTGTGTGTTAATACCTGTGACCCTAAATACGTGGCGTTCATCCTCTTATAACACCTCTAGTATGATTAAGATCAGGATTAACCAGCTGGTGTGTGTGTAGATTGGGAAATCAGCACGGCGTGTTCTGCAGGTTTTTTATATAGAATATCGACATTGGAATACGAAGCAACCCGGTGAATTTGTGTACGTGTTCAACATCCGGGCTACGTACGATCTATCACTGGAGAGAGAGTAGTTTATGTTGATGTAAATTTGATTCAATATGCGCCAGTATCAAACTCTGAGCATGTAATGTGACCTCAAATTAAGTATTCGCTGAACAAGCAATCACTTCAGACAAGAACTATACAGATGTTTGAGAAAAAACTAAAACAGGTTTGAAGATTAAATATAGCACACACACACGTGCGCGCGCGCGCGAACAGTGACTTTTTAGTAAGAGCGCATTATTAAATCTATATTTAAATTTTCACACAGCCACAAAGAGAGAGAGAGAAAATGACTCATTTCAGTAAGAGCGCTTTATTAAATCTATATTATAATTTTCAGAGAGAGACTAAATCATGTTAAATCGTACAGTGGTTGATTATGATATTACAAGTAATAAAAAAAAACTTGCTATATTAACACGCGTATTGTTATCTGTATTATGATATTAATAACTAGTGAAACTAGTCATGGAAAAGTTTCCATACGACGTCAACAAGACAAACGTCGTATTAACAGACCAGGTATAAAGAATTGGCACCGATGCAAATATTTGTGGGTCATTCATCGATGATACACTCAAACAAACCCAGATACAACCTAAATAAAACACTCGCCCGCTTCTCATAGGTTAACCCTTCTTCCGCTATATCACATTACCGGCATTCCAATACATAAACAAAGTTTCGGAGAGGAATTGGTGACTAATACGAAACTTATATCGTTTCGGGGAGCAGCTCAAATTGCTCGACTGCTGGCCTTTTTGTTTCGGTTATAATTAGGCAAACGTGATTTAGCCAGCTTGTTAATATTAAAATTACCAGTATTTTACCTGCCAAAGAAACCCTACTCAATGGAGATATTTCTCAATTTGTAAAGGCATATTTAGATCGTCTTTCATACGTGTTCGGATAAGAATCGCATGAACTACAATGTAAAATAAAACAATTCCTACGAACAACGCCCATAATTATATTACCTTTTCTCAAACCTGTCTACAGTAAGCATAATTTCACCGGTAGACAGCTTTCAATCACACACACAAACACAGAGAGAGAGAGGGGCCATAGCGTAGCAAATTAGCTACAATAAATTCAAATTGCTAATGTTTACGAGATATAGACATTCCACTGATTAAGGATAATTGTAGATAAACGCAGAAAAGCACGCTCCTATCTAATACAGAGCCTCGTCCAGGTTTGAAAACACGCTCACCTACTCGTTGGCTAAGTAACCTAAAAAAAGACTTAATTATAAAGTATTCGTTCTTTACACTTTCTAATTCTTCATCCATACTTGGGGCTTTGTCACTTGCCATACTGGGTACGATATTATATTAATATAATAAATACAATTGGTTTAAGCACGAAAATAAGCTAATGGCGATTTAGGGAGTACGGGCAGTTGCTCACCGGACAGTTGCTCACCAAGCAAATGAAAAAGTGGACACTTGCTCACCAGTGAATTTTTAATAAGAAAAAGTGAATTAAATTCACTTGTGAGCAAGTGTCCACTCTTTCGTTTGCTTGGTGAGCAAGCGTCCGGTGCGAAACTGTCCTACACCCGCGATTTAGACCTGGGTGACGACCCCTTAAAACAGACCGTTGTATTAATAATAAGATCGTATTATATTAACCAGTATGTACCTCAAAGTAAATAATTGCTTTAGTGGTCTTCATTCTACTCAGTTAAAAGCACAGGGGAACATAATTTTCTCCTTCAGCATTCTTTCAAACACTGTCCCTGCAAACATAGAATAGTATTTGTGTCGTGTGAAAAACGCCCATTGACTTTATTTAATAGTACAGATTTTACTGCGTTCAAAAATATATACCACTAAATTTTCGAAACACACAAACACTCCCGCGCACACATACAACGCTGAAACAGTACTAAATGTAATATCAGAGCGCAAACAAAAGAATTTACTAAAACTTCACACAAAAAACTAAAACATGCACCGCCAACTTCAACGGATAACACACAGAAACTCTGCCTCATCATCCGTCAACTATTGCGCCAAAATAGTTTTGGCGGGAAATGTCACCAAAGAGAGAGCCAGGGAGAGAGCGCGCGATCTGCGCGAACAGAGGAAGGGGGCGAGTTAAAAAATGCCTAACAAACGCACGCCGAGAAGGAAATGATTACATTCGAGGTGAACGCCGAGGCCACGATTATGGCGGCGTTCAAACAGCCGCACAAGCTGTCGACGATCGTTCTCGCTTTGCGCGCGCTTAGTAATGGAAATTTCCGAAACACCAGCTGTCAAAACGTGGAAAACGGTTTTTTTTGTATCTATATTTACTATTGATGTAATTGGCGAGTTTTTTTGTTTTATCGTTAACATGACGCGGCAACTCGAGTTTAATATAATATCATGACCCGGTTACGACAATGCACGGGTGTGTGTGTGCGCGCGCGCTTGTGTGTGTTGTGTCTAGACTGGAAAAACCAACAAATGTCACGGCAGGTGTTATTATTACTTCGTGCCTAGAAAACTATGAGGTCATTTCGTCTCTGTTTACTACAACTGTCACTAAGTTACAACCACTACTAGTTGTACAACTACTTGTTGCTTCTATACCATAAACTACCTGTTCATGATGGTGTTACGATACCTTCTAACTGACAAGTTACGTATTTATACAATAAATCGCTTCCCAGAAGGTAAACTACCAGAACAAGTCCATTTGCTATATATAGCTGGTACTACAGTTTGTTTCAAGAAACAAACTTTCCACGATATGTGACAACTCGTTTTAAGCTAAGTTTTGTGTCATCAGACCCAAGAAAAGACATCACAGTCGCGACCCGGCAATAAAAAGAGCAATAAAACTCTCTCTCTCTCTCTCTCTCTCTGTGTGTGTGTTCTATTTACCAACTACTAAACTGGCAACCGTCCAAAAGGACAGCCAATAACCGAAAAGTGAGAATCCGACAGCTGCATCACCTTTAGATTTACCTTTTTCCCTAAATATACTCTCACAGCACGCGTAAGTCGGACAGATTAGACAACAGAAGGAGAGTTAATACAACTCAGATTATTTTACGGTCAGACAGTAATCAAAATACCGCGCCGTGAAAGCTTTATTTCAAAGTTCTCGCGGTTCATCCTAACAATTCTAATAAAGCCAAACATCCACATAATAACGCTGACCTCGATCTGGGTCGCGACAGTAAGATCATTCGGGGGAAAAATAGACTCACTGTTACATTCATGTCGTTCAAGGTCAGACAACCAACTCGCAGTTGCCAGTTGTTGAGTTTGGGATTACGAGAGTTGTTGAGGAATTTGGAGCGCTGACATTTTGAAAATAGGGTGTATGGAAGAATGGGTTGCTGCGTTATAAAACGCTCAAGATGCCTTATAAGGTTATAAAACGTTAAACCTTAACAATATTTACCAAGGATATAATCTACGTACCAGTACATGCAGTCAAAAGCAGACGATGACAATGAAGTACTACATGTATACTATTCACAAACTATTTCTACCTGAGTATAACACGCTATACCATGAATAACACACACACACATAGAGAGAGAGAGAGAGAGAGAGAGAGAATACCACACCAAATAACACGAATATTACACTACTGCATACCAAACGTTATTAGTCATGGAAAACTTCACCATGTTATAGTCATATTGATGATAAATATCGACATGACATCTGGTACCCACATAACGTCACATGACAGTTTAACATATACCATGTGAGTAGTGACTAAGTGGTGATTCTTGTCACCTGTCATCGAACTTTATCCCCATAATGTCAGTGCATAGTGTAAGATGAGAAAAAATTTACTTCAGCATGAGACATACTACACTATTGTCACCTACATGAATGCTGCACAGAATACAGAATTATGTAAAGACCGAAAACAAGTTTATTAACGTGTTACCAAAAACTTTTTTTTATCACAAATCAAATAGATCTAATTATTAATTCACATTTCAGCTATAGTTAGATATTTTTAGTATTCCTAGAGCTTAAAATATGTTTTTAATGCTCTCTGCACAGTTATGAAATGCAGACGACACTTCAGATAACTTTCTATACAAAAGCGAATTCGAAAGATTGTCATGCACTTGTGAGTGCCTAAAACTCGGTGCTGCCACCTGGGGAATATGTTTACAAATTAACCAACGATGACATACACACCATACACGATGGCATTATGATCAACGTTTGTCATAAATAAATCAGAACTTTAATTTAACGTCACCGACTGAAAATTGAATAAAACAAAGCAATATTTTTAACGGGTTTCTAAGTAAGAAGGGATCCGTGTTGTAGCGCCTCCTAACAACACGTTTTTAAAAAAAATACCTTTTGAGTTTTGTGTGTACTCATTTCATTTATCAAGACTGTTCAAGGAGTTCGATGGGTTCCTTTTACATACACAACATCTTTGAGAATGTCCCGGGCATGACAAGCACATGTACTTGACTGAGACAGTCAAATTATAAATAAAACTATAACATGAATTAAATATAAAATCTATGAGCAACTAGTTATTTATAGTTGTCACGAATATATTGCATTAAAAGCTTTGGTTCTTACCTACCCTTTGCCCACTTTGGTAATCAAATTACATCCCAAAACATATACAAAGTGAGTATCTTTTATAGATAAATGTAATTAACTTATACTTTGAAGTGACCTATATGTGTACATATTTAAGTCTGAATCTCATGATTTCTGTTGCACAATTGTTTTCGCTGGAAAATCTGAAATGATATTGTTTCTTAATGAACCACTCACAATAAAATGTATTGTGTGTATGTGTGTCACTCTTAATTGGTTTAATGAAGTTTACTTCTCGCAAGTCTGGCTGTTCATTCAGCAATGTTTGGTGAATGAAAAACGTTCAACTAAAAATGTTTCCCCACTGAACCCAAAATTAATTATATGAGATTTCTTCCTAAGATTAATATTACATATGTCACCTTAGGTGACGATGATGATTGATGTTTTACGACCACTTTTGTGCACATGGTAGGCTAAATGGGCTGAGCAACCGCCAATGGTAATTAAGCGAAGTCAAAGATGAAACACCTTTCAGATATGCCCACACCTAGATTGGAACTCAGGTGGTAGTGATATGTGATCCAACATGCTACCAGTTAGACCACGGAGGCGCCCAGAATGTCTCCTTAAAAAAACATCCCACAAACATAGGTATGAGATGGATATGAACCCACAACCGGCAGGTTTGCAGTACAGTAACCAGTACACTATCAGAATGACCCAGATATTTAATACAGGATGCAGTCAGCTACCGGCATTCAGAATATATACATTACTGACTTACTAACCTTGACTGCCAGGGAGTAATGACCCCATCATCTGGTCCTCCAATCAGAATCAAATTCTTGATGCGAAGGAAGTTTGCCTTGAATTCTGCAATACAAATAAATAAACTTACCATCACACAATAAAAACAAGCAACTTTCACTGAAACATAATTAAGTATGAAGATGGCAGTATGTGAAATCAACATCCAAAAATGATCAACAAAAAAAGGTAAAAACCTTTCCTCTGCTCGGACTAGTAATACACATACCGTAACTTAGACTGTGATTATACACACTTTGGTTGTTGATAACAGCTAGGAATTCAGATTTCTCACGATATAAGTCTTGATGGTGTGGATCTGAATAATGATAATGATAACATAGTAAAAAAATCAAATGGCAACGTATTTAACATTACATATAAAGTAACGTTTACTACGAAATGACAGAGCGAATAAAATCTATTTTAGCAATAAGAATCATTAGACTTCTCCTAAAGGCCAGTGCATGTTGTTGCTAGCCAATTTTGTTAAATATGGATCTAACAATATTAATTTTCAGTAACGATGCAACCTATCTTTAAAGAAGGTGATGACCACTATTGTGCACGTGGTAGGCTAAATGGGCCGAGCAACCTCCATAGGTAATGAGGCAAAGTCGAAGATGAAACACCCTTCAGATATGCCCACCCTGAGATTCGAACTCAGGCAGTAGTGATCTGCGATCCAACGCGCTATCAACTAGACCACGGACGCACTCCAACACCATGATCAGGTTACGTAACTTATAAATATTACAGCTAACCACAGGATATGCATTTTAGAGTGTTGAACAATAGAAATCGAAACATCTGTAACAGCCACCTTGAAGAAAACCACCATAAAAACATCATTAATGAAAAAAGTGCTCATATAAAATAATTCTGATGATGAAGTGGGATATATGGCCAAGCGTTAGTCATCAATATTAAATTTATTAAATTCTATGGCCAAATCCACACTGGATTATAATCATAAGAGTGGCTGAGCCACTCAATTAAAACAAAAATCGAAATTTAACCAAACATTCAAATAATAGCACAGCAGTACAGGATGATTTGTTAAGACAAAATTTCAACTTAAATCAATCAAAGTAAAGATGAAGTGATCGGCTTTCAAAATTATGTTAAAAAAACTTATACAAAAGTAATCTAACAATTTTCCACATCCAACTAATAACAGATAGGCAGACAAATTATCATTAAAGAAGACCCAACAAAGACACTGAACCAAGGTTGTATAAATAGTATTAATACCACAAGCCACGCTGATACGTGTACATCAATGAAGCTTGTGAACTAAACACTGAGCTACTATAAACTAATAAATATCTTATGATACTTTGTGTTGCGTCAATAGCTTAAT
Organism: Paralvinella palmiformis; assembly: GCA_025642065.1. Classification (NCBI taxonomy): domain Eukaryota; kingdom Metazoa; phylum Annelida; class Polychaeta; order Terebellida; family Alvinellidae; genus Paralvinella; species Paralvinella palmiformis. The sequence goes on from JAODUP010000834.1 coordinate 225,939, forward strand.
TAAAATGCCACATTTTTTATTGGGCAGTATGAAGCAGAGTTAAAATTGTGAAGCCAGCCTATAACAGAGAAATCATTAAATGTTGTCGTCACAGAATGGTCAAAGTGGTAATACAGGGTTCATACACATTTTGACATCTCAGATTCCAGGACTTTCCAGGACCTTCCAATGTCAAATTCAAGGATCTTTTCAATCAATTCACGAACGTTTAACGCACAAAGATACACCCATATTTCGGAAGCAGTGTAATGACTGAATTCATGTATGCTTATGATTAGAAATATAGATCTACATGTCCAAATTCCAGGACTTTCAAGGACCTCTACAAAAATTCCAGGACTTTACAGGTTTTCAAGGACCTGTGTGAACCCTGTAATAAAGTAGTTAGCTCATTGATCATTTGTCTGCTATGCGAACATTGAACATACTGTAAATCGGCAAATGATGGCGACGTATTAAGTTGACGAATTTCATTATCCAGACAAGATGGCAGCATTTTAATTTTGCATATTCTTGATTTATGATTGTGTGTTATACTGTAAAGTGGGAAATGTTAGTGTTGTTTTAAATGTGATTGTCAACATTTGCCAATCTACAGTACTGAAAAACTTACCATTCCAGTAATTGGCTATGGAAATCTTCTGACCATCCTCTGTGTAGAAGAACCTGCATCAAGAAGAAAGTCTAAATATTTTTCCACAATTTTCTGTGTGCACACAATGACAATTCTCACACACAATTACTTGTTCATGCTATTTATATCACGAACAAAATGTTTCATACTGAATTAATCAAACCTTTTATTTTAATTTTGGTTATCATTTTAAATATCTTAACTTGTTGACTATTTAATTTTAAGAATATTATCTTAATTTGTTAAATAACAAATTCATTATATTCAAAATGCCCTAGGTAATTAATCTATTTAATCAGTGTCAAAGTGTCCTCACACACAGACACTCACACCATTATGTAACCCATATAAACACAAAATTGAATACGACAAATTTAAATCTCCAAATGCAAGCAAGAATCCAGTTAAATAGCATTATTTATATAAATAACAACATTTTAACAAAAAAAGCATAATTACTTATAAAGGATTTCCTTTGTGTACTGAGGTAGTATATATCTCAGAAACTTGGTGTCTGTAGGAAAAAAATTGATTTCTATTTTAATTCAACAACAATTGGACACTTGAACAAATCGAGCACAAACAATTACTCTGAGAAGTTCAGGAATAATTAATAATCAAATACCAACATAAACCATTCATAAATTATATAATAAATGGTAAATCTTTATGATAATAATCAGTGAACTCCAAGTACAATTTGCTGACACTGATAAGCCTCTATAGAGAGCTAGGTAATATTTTACATTCAGCTTACTAATAACATACCGCCAAATTGTCCGCCTTGTGGTGAGCTCAGTGATATAAAATTGTGTACGTTGTGATCTTGTAACGTCTGTAACGCCGCACGACACACAAGACCACCTGGTTACAAGACAGTTAAAAAGGCGTCAGATCAAATAATTAACAAAGTTATCAATGTTGATCTCGGATTGATTGATCCATCTTCATCTCCATATTTAGGAATGTGTAAGAAATGACCAACTTGAAGAAACTACTCAACAGGGAAACTCACTGTTATTAATTCAGCCTTATGGCTTATTTTCTCTGCGACTGTGTCTCTGTCTGCCTGTCTCTCACACACACACACTTTTTTAATTAATTTATAAAAACAGTCCGAAAGTCCAAGAGTACAGTGTTACTCTATAAACTGGCAGAAGAGTAGGAGTTGTTAATATTTAACTTAATTCATATCTATGCTAGCATCCTGTGAACTTCATAAATTCAAGTACACATTATTCAACTCTGTTGATGTTGGTGGATGGGAGGATGAAATTACAGACACAAGGTAAACATAAGACAGAGATCGTCACAGTTCTCACCCTGGGAATAGCAGATCATATGTACGCCATCTTTGTGTTTCTTCATCGCCTCTGACATCATGGCACGGATCTTCTCCGTCTGTTCCCACATTGGACTGAGACTAAACTCATGATTGTAGGCATCAATAGCAGTGATTGTCGTGCCAGGATGTACCTGAAACAGTGAATATTAAATAAATGATCATCATTTTGTGTCACACTCATAACACACACACACATATATATATATATATATATACACCAGTAATTATATATCAGCATTAATGTTGTCAGTGTTTAGTATTTTGAAGAAACAAAATTGAGCTCAAATTATAATTTAAAAACACACACACATTGATCCATAATTGATATTATTTTCTAAATTGTTCAAGTAAACAACAGAAGTATATCAGACATGTCAGTCTTATAACTCAGAAATGTGATTTAAATAAAATGTTGCCACAGAGATAAGATACTGACTGATATAAATAAGAAATTGTAATTTTTAGATAAATTAACAGCTTAGTTGTCTTGGGGGGGGGTTTCAAATACTGATATATTAGTTAGTTTATGCTTATTTAGTATTTGTCATACTGATACAAGTACAACACTTGTGACATTTGTCAACAAAGATGTGATGTACTTCTAGATTAGAAGTACAACATATATCAAAGCTTCTATTTGATTCTTTGGATAATATGAGAAAACTGGTGCCCTTGTACAGGGAGCACTCAAGTGAACCAAGACACTTGTTACATTAAAAACTCCCTAATTAGTAAAGATACATAAATGTGGCTAAAAATCATATTATCTGGCTTCAGATAGAGTGCACTGGTATATCTGGTGGTGTGCTAGTGGATTCTACAATGAAATAAATATAAACTTACATCGACTCAGAAATAAATAACATAAAATGTTTTACATATAACTCAGAAAACAACCAAATTTAACAGAAAGAACCGTCAAACATAAATATAATTTCGTGACTCGACACCTAAAAAGCTTCATCTGGCTCAAAACCAAAATGTGGTATAATATATTTTGTGTCATATTCAGTTCTTAGTTTGAGCAGCTTCAAAGTGAATGTTCCAGAAATTAGTTAAATCAAAATTGTCTTTTTCAGAGGACATGGTAATCACAGGTTATTTCTCACACAGCCTAGAGACAAGAGGTTTGGCTCTAAATACACCGGCCTTGTCGAATTCTTACAACAAAATTTCCATCCATACACTTTACTTTAAGAGACATTAAAGTTACTCTTCGGTGTCCACTTTCCCGCTTTTTAATATGGCTCCCACAGCCAGAAGTATAAATCTAATGTTATGATATGAAACTATCACCAGGGTTGACATGGTTAAAACCGGGGTTTTTCGTTATGGAAAAAATACTTTCTTACCTTCCAATTTAGGAAGAAACCTAAAAATGGTACAAAATCATCATCCAAATTTAGAGTTGCCATTTTCAAATTTGATCAATATTATTATTAATATACTTTTCATGCTATTCATATACATGTGTATATTTTCAAATTAGAATAGGATATAGTCCTCATATTTGTTGGTTTCCAACAAATCTTTGGGGGCAAGAAAATCATTAGCTGAGGTTAAACCTTGATTTAGACTACTAGATCCCTATTGAACAATATGTGAAGTTGAACTATGTTAATTTACTTACACTAATTATGCTGACAATACACATTATATATATATATACATACATACACAGGGTTAGATTTTTTAATTATGAAATCTTTCTTAATTAATTTGTGTATTTAATTTATTTGTAGCAAACGTCAATTCCAAATTTATCAATTCCAATTTATCAAATAAGAAATTCTGGAATTGAATTGAGCCCATGTCTGGTCAGGACTAGTGAATTAATTAGATACTACATAAGAGGGGGATAATACTCAAACAAAAGCACCACCATTTAAATCACATGAAGGCACACCTATCTTCTCAGTGGTTAGTGAGGCATGACATTGAATTGTTTATACAGTGGAGTGGATCATATCATATCACAGGGTTCATACACATTTTGACATCTCAGATTCCAGGACTTTCAAGAACCTTCCAATGTCAAATTCAAGGACCTTTTCAATGAATTCATGAACTTTTAACGCACAAAATACACCCATATTTCGGAAGAAGTGTAACGACTGAATTCCTGTACGCTTATGATTAGAAATATAGATATGTCCAAATTCCAGGACTTTCAAGAACCTCTACCTAGTTACTGGATGTGGTATCCTGATTAATCTCAGGCTGCCTCACATCAACAATAAAGACAAACACAGCATGCACCAACTTCACCTCTGTAGAACAGGAACTGTTTAACATATGGGTGAGGTCATACCCCCCCCCCTTCTGTCTGTCTGCCTGTGTGTGTAAATTAGATGGGATGGCATATAACACTCAATTTGTTTTAAGAACATGTTGACCAAAATAATATTATAATACAGTAATTTAGTTTTGTATATAAATCTAAAACAAAATAAGCAACTCCGGTCTAGAGAAATAAAGCTATCAGATACACAGCTAAATGTCTTCCTGGAAAGAACAAATAACAAAACTAATCCTATCCCATTTCAGCTAACACAGGCTTAACACTGTCTCTGATTGGTTTGGTTTTGTTGTTCGGGGAGAATCCCCAGGCTGTCGCTTAATCAGCACAGCCTCTATGTTAGAGTGGTTGAGAAACCTCCTCCCCCACCACTCACAGGGGAGCAGTACGGAAATATGGAGCCGAAATACCCTGAGGGTGGTCACTGCCAGAGTGTTTTACGTCCTCAGGGGGTTTTTAACGTCCCCCTTTATTTTAAATAATTCAGTGGAGACGGCAGCGCCATTTAACGTGGTCAGCCACCCACGATGTCTCTGATGATATGACTCTCCATATTTATATCATGCTAAAGTCCAACCAGAAGTCAATAATTTGTCTCAATAAGGCAAGATACTGTTATATCACATTTATGACTAGCCAGATTTCAATAATTGTATGGGATGGTTTCCCATTAGTAATTACAGCATTTAGTAGAAACCTATTTCTTCAGAGATGGATCAAACCATCACTGGAAGAAACCGGTAGGTGATTCATTCTACAGACAGACAATAACACTGGGATCAATTCTACAAAAATATTTATCAACTCCAATTCCAATATTGAACTGACGCTATTGCTGGCTTATTAGTGAATAGGAGTAGGATCAATTCAAAATTCATCAATTCTAAAATTGTTCATGATTGATGGCCACTTTTGTGCACATGGTAGGCTAAACCTCCGAAGGTATAAATACCAAAATTGGAATTGACCACCTTTTTCCAAAAGTCAATTGACCCCATTGGGTTCTGATCTGACAACCTGAATGTTACATAATACACAGAGATACAGCACAAGGTCAAGAGTTGTATAGATTCAGCTCCGGTTACATGTGGGACATTTGGCCAACTACCCAGGGAAACAAATCCCGCAAGGATGAGCCGGATTTGAACCCACAACGTGGAGGTTTCCATGATATTCTCAACAAATACTCTTTATTAATGGCAAAACAATCATTATTAAAGCCAACAATGGTATTTATTAATCTCGTTATTACACAATTAAGGAAGCAGATTATTCATAAAGATTTATTAATCTATAATACAAACTTTCACTTGTTATAATTATTCAAAAACATAAACCATACACAAGAGTAATGATGACTACCTGTTAGCTTCCATCTGGTCGATGAACATTGGACAGATGGAAGACAAAATACATTTCTAATGAAGGGCTTGAAATTATTTGAAAAATATAGATTTTATATATGTTATTGTCAGCGTTTATCTATATGTTGCTAAACTTGAACTAAACTTCTGTCACATTATCCAAACAGTCCAGTGTCATGGCAACCACCTTTTTCTTCTGTTCAACTAAGTGTCCTAATTGTTTTGTATATTTACACAGATCTATGATAGGATCACTGTTGATGGATGCTTAAATAAAATTGTACAAAAGGAATGAGCACAAAAAGGTTTCCCAACAATTTCTTCCAGGTAATATATAATTATATTTACAGAACTACAGTAATGTACGCATACCGGAATGTAATCGTCACACATGCTAAGTCAATCTTGATGATAAAAGACCATTTAATTTCCTGTTTACTAACCACCAGGAAACTATCACCGGAAAGGGAAGTTTCAACCAATTAACCCACTACTTGTATGACTTATAACATACAGCCCTGTCTATATTACTGGCTTTATATGTAGCCCTATCTATCTGAAATGGTTTAAAGTTCATTACAAATGTAATATTAGCTAGACACTGGTCTTTACACATGTTAGGCATATAAATATTAGACAACGCTGTCTGTTTTATTAAGCAACAATTACCAGATAACCTGAACTGGTTATCCCAAAATACTCAGGATATGGTTTCTTCCCGATAGAAAGGTATTTCTTCATTTCCCATGGGAAGAAATGGATTTTTACTGGGAAGAAAACCTCTCTTCCGGGAAGAAACTTCCTAGGGATACAATAACATGACAATGTGATATAATATTCACCATCTCCATCCCACTATATAACAATTCAATATCAAACCCCACTAATAACTGAGAAGATAGATCTGACTTCATGTGATTTAAATGGTGATGATATTGTTTGGATAATATATCCCTCTAATGTAAGCCTATTACCGTAGGTCAAGGCCATTAAGCCAAGGACGGTTTTAGGCCTAAAATATCATGATTTATGGTAGTTACGGTCCATTAAGCCAACCTAAAAATCTTTTCCCTGTAGTATTTCCAGGTGACGTTTTGAACACAGAAAATAACTTTGTTTTCATAATTCATTACAATATGTGTTTTGTATACTGTCAATAGATCAAGGCAAATTTTAACCATCGTTTACACAAACTGTTAGCATATACGTAGGACCTCAAACTTAAATTAACGGCGTTGTTAAACATTCAATGAGCCGTATATGAAGTCAACGACTTAGAAGTAATTAAACATATTGTCATTTAGTCTACTACTGAGCCTTTGATGGTACGTTTTGGTCACTAATGCAGCAATAACCAAGACAATGTAAATTATGGGTATATGAGGTTAGTTAATAACTAACTCTCTATTGAAAATAAATTAATTAATCAGTAATTATTCCGATATTAGTATAAATATGTATATGGGGGCACTCTAATGTCTATGCTGCCAAACGAATGAGATATGACACTCTTGGGTATGGGATGTCTTGGGTACGAGTTGTCTTGTTATAGACGCTGCCTTCGTGAAATGCTCTACTAAGTCAAACAGCATTTATCCATAATTACAAAAATCAGATAATTCTACATATAAATATTTATTTACATAATAAAGCCATGTATAATTATAATCAACTTGTTTCACTTCTATTTTCACTCCATGACTGCACGAGTTTAAATCAAAATAACAATTGATGTCCGTTTGTAACTAGATCTAGACGGCTGCTAACACACTGAAAAAATTTCTCCTGATGACTGGATTTGTTAGCACTGAAATAGTACCAGCCATTAAGCTGACTCCCCAAAATAAGGGTCGAAATGTTGACACAAAGTCTCGGCTTAATGGCCAGGACCTACGGTAGTTAAACTTAGCAAGTGTCACTTTTAATGATTGAAATCAACCCACTCTGTAAGGTCTATTTAGTATTTTAATTAATATATATATATATATATATATATATATATAGAGAGAGAGAGAGAGAGAGAGGGAGAATACAAAATAATGTATCAGTGTCACCATATTTAAAACAAGTGGCCAATTTTGTTATAATGGTTAACAAAATTAAACTTCATATATTGTTCAATAGTGGTCTAGTAGTCAAAATCAAGGTAAATTCCTTGAACATCCTATAACAGAACACTAACTTAGCTTAGCTGTCTTCTCGTTGCCCACTCTGTTCCTTATTTTAGTATGGATGACATCAAAACTAGAGAATATTCTCTCAATAGATGCAGAAGATGGTGGTGTTTGTAGTACAAGAGAGGAAAGAGATAAATAATGATGGAACACCAAATGATGCTGTAGCCTTCCAACGTGTGAGGAGAGGTAGAGATTGTACCTGGTCTGCGAAGATTGATCTTGGAAATAATGATTCAGTCGCTTGATAATAGATAAAAGTTGTCAAATGTTGAATACTATGGGATGATATCCACTCTGTGATAATAATCAACTGATCTGGTGAGAGTTTAGCACCCTTGCAATTGGGATGTAGAGCACATGCCATAAGGTGCTTCATTGTGATGTGTTCGTTGAAATGTTTCAATCCCATTCTAATTTCAAATATAGCATATGTGTATCATTTACTATCAATATCATGAAAAGTATACTATATAATTATATTTAAAATTATACAAATTTAAAATGGCAAATCTAAATTTGGATGATGATTTTGTAATTATTTTAGTTTTTATAAGTTAATATTTCTTCTGTATTTGAAAAAAAAACCCACCATGGCTTTACCATCCATGGAAGAAACATGCCAACCCTGAAACCACTACACTGTCTTATGTGCTAGTCATAATGGTTTTCATAATACACAATCACAGCTTCTAGAGAACTATAAACCTAATCATAACAGTTTAGTTGAACTGTTTCATTTTCAGTAATGAAATTTCACCAAACTAAAACTAGTTTACGGTTATATGGTGGTTTGTGATAAACGTACACAGACCCTAAACAAAGCTAAGACTTAAGTAGGCATTCATCAACATTATGATACATACATGGCACACAAAAATGCAAGCTTAATTGTTACCAATGCTTGGAAAAGTCTCCAAGAGGAGTACTCCCTAGAATCCAGACATGAGGTCAATTCCAAATCAAATTTATCAATTCCAATTTTACCTACTCTTTTTACCTGTCCTTGGCCGCTTGGGTAAATACTCCGAATACCTACTTCGAATAGTTTATATTCCAAGTAGGATTGTCATGGAAGAAATATTTCTGAATTAAGAAATTAAATGAGGAAAAATTAGACTATCTAATTTGTGGATTTAATTTTTTTTTTCATGTCTGCTACAGTTTTAACTCGAATTCATCTAGTCAAGTAGTGAAGTACTGAAGTAGTGAGTTTTTGCCATACCTTTTTAATAAAATATGCTAATTGTGATAATTCCTCAGGATTACCAAACAGGCCATGCATCAATATGACATGTTTATAAGCTGATATAATATAAACACATTCCAATAAAAGTTGTAAGACTAGTAGTTTTGGCAGCATTTTACTCTCAGCTAAGCTACACCAACTTCACACTGTAGATGCGCGCGGATGGATGGTCTGATGTTATGTTGACAAGGTCAAGGCCATCACTTGAGTTAAGTCTAGTTACCTAAATAAAAATGTAATCAACATTGTGGCCGATGGACAATATTATATTATTTCTACTATTGGATATTATTTATAATATTATTATAAATCAACTACTGGCACTATTAAAACAAACAACACACACACACACACAGACTCAGAAACACACACAAACACACCTGCACGCACCTAAAGTAAAGAGCAACACTATAATAATAATAATAACATGTAATATTTATATAGCGCCCTATTCAGCTAGAAGCTGCTCTAAGGCGCCTTACAATATTATTTACAATATTATTATCCCTGACTCAAACTTGTTTCCACCCAGCACATATCTCAAATCCCAAGGGGGTATACAACCCATGCTGCAATTAAAGGTGCAAAGCGTTACTCGAACACATAGCCATAGCGTCCTGTCAGGTTCTCATTTTTATGGACGAGTGAACCAGTTCGCCACATGACAACATTGCAGCTCACAGAGCCTTGAAACCACGACCGTTTGGCTACGAGTCCTACACTCTAACTAACTGCACTATCACAGCTAATCTAGAAGCTTTGAAAATATGTTATATGGATTTGCTTTGTTTTTCGGGGAGAATCCCCAGGCTGTCGCTTATTCAGCACAGTCTATATATGCAGTATCTCTGGATCCATTTTATGCGTACTGATATAACACGGTGCTATATGTGCTACATGAAAAATAACAATATTTATGAAGGTCCAGAATAATAGCAAGACTGTTCAGAGGCACTATGATATCCGACAGTTGTGCAAACTAGAACAATTAAGTATCAGACATACAATATTAGAAGCAAGACGAAAGATATCCATATAATTATATGTTGATAGACAGATATATGGGTATAACTATAAAGAATACATTCTTTGTGATATTGCGTTTTTTCTTCTTCCTTGTGTGTATTCCTTATAAATTATTTTCTTTATAAAATTCTTTTATCAATTTTATTTACGGAATCTGAGGCACACCTATATAATGATTGGTTCAACAGTTATCTCTCCGATCAATATCAATACACATAATTCAATCAGATTCGATCTCTAATATTAAAAGTAATTTGCGGTGTTCGAGGGGGATCTATTTTGGGAACAACTATTTTCCTTGTCTTATAATAATAATAATAATAATAATAATAATAATAATAATAATGTATATTTAATAAAGCGCTCTTACTAGCAGGAGCCATTCAAAGGTGCTGTACAAATAATGTGTAATATAATAATACCCCAAATAATGTCTGCAAAAACCCTGTAATGATTTAAAAGATAATAATTATTTATCTGTGAAAGCGACCTTAAATAGGTATGTGTTTTAGAAGAGACTTAAAATTTCCAAGAGACGACGCATTTCTAATATTTGCCGGCAACTTATTCCACAAAGCGGGGGCTGCATCACTAAACGCACAATCACCGTATGATTTGAGCCGAGACACGGGCACCTGCAATAGTATTTGACTGGATGACCTGAGTTTTCGGGATGACTTTCTAATGGAAACCAGTTCACACAGGTATTCTGGCGTCATATCATTAATAGATTTATAAGTTATTAACAGAATCTTAAAATGGATACGCTGTCTAACAGGTAGCCAATGTAGTTTTTGAAGAATTGGAGTGATATGATCATATTTTCTAGTATTTATTACAATGCGAGCTGCACTATTCTGAATTCGCTGAAGGCGATTAATGTTATAATCAGATATGCCATATAACAGGGAGTTACAATAGTCTATACGAGATGTAACAAAGGCATGGACTACAGTTACAAGTGATTCTCGTGTCAAGAATGCTTTTAAACAATGGATGTTCTTAAGATGGTAGTAGGCAGCTCGGCATACTGATGTGACATGTTCATGCATGTTAATAAATTGGTCAAAAATAACCCCTAGATTTTTTACTGACCCATTAGGGGCAATCGAAGATGCACCCATCTGTAATGCTGGTGTCTTTAGGGATTTAACACAATGTGGTGATGCCAAATATAAAATATTTGTTTTATTATCATTTAGTTTTAGAAGATTTTGAGTCATCCATAGCCGGATATCGGCAGTACAATGTTCTAAATTCTTCAAGGAAGAGGAGAAATTTAACTCATACTACACAATTAAGTGACATTATATATTGGACTCATCTATCTCTATTTTCCACCTTATACAAGTAACACGCAACTCTTGCTGTTCTATACAACACAATCAACAATGAACTGGTTAAACTAAACGACTCGTTTTGTGAAAATAGACTATCTTTAAACGTATGTGTTATTCAGCCCGTCTATCAAAATACCAAACCTTACTATAGACGTGTATGGCCAATCTCCGTTAGTCCCCAATGACAACTCCATCACTGACTGTAAGAATTGGGCTTTCGATTTCTTGCTCCGACAATATAACATATCCTGATAGCAACCTTGGGATATGGTAAACGTATTAATAAAATATGGCAGATTCATTAGTGCTAGAAGTTAGTACAAAACTATAATTATTCTTGAGTTCAGAGTATTTATGGATTTTAGAGTATTTGTAAAGCATCGACTGTCCCACTTTCCCACATCACTTACACATTGGTTTCCGACGTAACCGACCGCGTAATTATCGAAACGACCAGATGACAAATAACCTCTGTTAAACTGTCCTTTACTGAGAAGAAAGCAATAGACTAATGGTCCTTCTCGTAGAGATCGGTAATCCTCTGCAATTTGGCGGACCAATCAGGAGCTAGCTGGCTTTTCAAGCCCTCTTTCGTAATAACGGTCACCCACCAGGAGCAGAGATGTATAGTGATTTAGTCTATCAAAGACCTCGTTTAATGCCATACTGATATAATATTGGATAAAAACCAAACACTATTTTCAGACCGATCCAGCACGGTTGTCAGATTTGCCATTCTTGGTAGACATTTCGAAACATATGAATGTGTTGAACATAAAATTACAGGGCAGAGACCAGTTAATTAACAAACTGTTCGAACAGTCTGCACATTTGAGCTGAACCGTCGTCTGTGCGAGGGACAATTCAAACAATACAATTATGCACATTTTCCAACGTTGTCTGCAAGACAAACCTAATACCTTGATACCTTGATACCAATGTACGGTCTATACAGGCACAGACTGTTGGTAATTCCGGTATTGCTTGGTTATCTACATGTAGGTTATAAAACTAATCGAAATCATGGTAATCTGAATTTCTCCCCTTGCCAAAACTTATCCAAACGAGACTTAAAAGTGTTTAGAGTTGGGCTTTCTACCACCTGAGCTGGGATCGAATTCCAGTCTTTAACTACTCGCTGGCTAAACACATTCTGTCTCATTCCTAGTCTTGCTCGTGACTTTGTTATCTTCTGGCTTTGCCCTCTGGTATTCGATCCTGTCGCCATACTAAATTATATATCCGGATCTAACCTATCGATGCCGTTCAGAATCTTGTACACCTGCAGCATATCACCCCTTCTCATGCGATGTTCGAGACTCGGTAAATTCAACACTCTCAACCGTTCCTCATAGCTGAGCCCCTTCAGACTGGGTATCATTCGGGTAGCTCTTCGTTGGACCTTTTCCACCTCCAGTTTATCACGCCTCAATCTAGGATACCAGATTACGTTACTGTATTCAAGATATGGTCGAACCATAGTGTTAAATAGTCTTGGTACTGTTGTCTCATCTAGGCAGGTAAAGGTCGCCCGGACTAACACAAACATTCGTGATGCCTTTTTGACCGCCTGGGAAATGTGTAACTGAAACTTTAGATCTTCATCTATCACCACTCCCAAATCCTTTTCCTCTGACGTCGATGGTAATGGGAGACTGTTCATATCATATTGATGATGAGTGTTAGCAGTTCCATGATGTATCACCTTGCATTTGGACTCATTAAAACCAAGCTGTCATTTTTGGGACCACTCTACAAGGTTATTTAGATCTTGCTGAAATTGGGCACAACTGAGGTAGACCGTACTGCCTGGAATGATTTCGTGTCATCAGCGAAGATCTTAACAGTGCTTGTCATTACATCTGGTAGGTCGTTGATGAATGTGAGTCTGCGTCCATTTGGGATCTCCCGCCTACATGCTTTTGTATTCCCTCAGTCCATACCGTGACAGGGACATTCACCATGCAGATCTGCGCGCCACCAACCAGGCTTTTGCATTATTCGCCTCGATCTCCGTTCGCAGTAACCGTGCACAGTGTTGCCATTCACCTGCAGATGGAACTGATTGATTTGCAATGCAACAATGACGTGAATTTCCAAGTTTACTGAAGTTGCGATAGTTAGTTTTACCAACAACATGTTCCAGTCGACTAATTCCCCGGACTAATGCGTTACGCTCAAATGATAATTGCACTATTCGGAAGCACGTATACCTGTGTGAACGACTGTTCACGAAAGTGAGTTTCCAAAGAGCAAACGCTTAGTAAACTCACTGGTGCACATTTGGAGGTTACACTGAGGCTTGCGAACACACATCTACAGCCTGATATTCTGGGGTTGATGAAGCAAGCCCAATACCAAATCGTGCATTGAATTGAAAATAAAATAAACATTACATATTTTTATTGTGTTAATAATATATAATCATTAACATTCATGAACTTACTATATGCGAGGAGTAAGTCATGGTAGACACACAATTAAATGTATTATGCAGCTTCTTGCGTTTGAAAATACATGTTGCCTATTGGCTTTATCCAAATTGCACTCTACTACCCATAAAATTCGAAACAATTTTATATATTGGTGGCATTTGGTCTCCGATGCTCCGAAACGCCTTCATTTTGATAGTCTGTTCTTTAAACTTCTGCCGATCAAGTCCAGTTTTACGATTTACGATATAGACTTCTAGATCATGGATTGAAAGAAACACATCAAGCAAATTAATTGTTTTATTTCGCAAAATGACTAAGTTGGGCAACAATATGTCGTTGGTTGTGCTAATATTCCATGACTGTGAAACTACTGACTCAAACCAATTTAAACTAATTGTTTCCAAAATGTTTCACGGAAGATCTGTATTAATTATGATAAATAGTGAAATCGCTTCAAAACTGTAGGTCAAGGCTACAGATCTACACTATGTCTACGGAGGCTGAAGTTAGAAAGGTTATCTGTTTTTATTTTAACTGACGTATTGTAACTGATGTCTAATATTCATCGATAATTTGTTTAAATTAACTGGTGAACAATGTATTAATATTCAAAATATCTGTAAAACTTCATAATACATTTATTTCAATTTTATGATCAAAACTCACTCATACTCATCCGCTTCTGATTTTGGTTAGGCTACATATAACATACTTACACAGCCTGTTCTTTGGCTGAAGACATTTCTCCTCAATTCTAGCCTGAACAATTTTTGACTGTGGCCTCTGGTGTTGTTGTTAGGTGGGAAGACAAAGAAGTTATTAGGATCTAGCCTGTCCATATCATTCATTATCTTGAATACATGGATCATATCATCACGCCACCTTCTAAAATCCAAAGATAGCAGCTTTACGAATTTAAGCCGGTCTTCGTATGGGAGATGACTAATGCTTGGGATCAGTTTGGTTGCCCTTCTCTGTACTTTCTCCACTTCTAGTTTGCTCCTCTGTACCTCGGATGCCAGATCACATTTCCATACTCGAGGTGCGGTCTAACCATGGCTGTGAATAGTCTCGGCACTGTTGTTTCGTTGAGGAGTGTGAAGGTCTTCCTGATCAAGTCTAACATTCTAGAAGCTTTAATGAAAGCATTAGCTATGTGCTTGTGGAATTTTAGGTCTTCGTCCACAGTAACACCTAGGTCCTTCTCCGCATGGGTTATGTCTAAGGTTGTGCCATTCATCTCATATATGAGCTTTTGATTTGAGTTGCCTAAGTGCAATACTTTGCATTTATTCTCATTGAAACCAAGCTGCCATTTCTCAGACCATTTGACTAGTTGATTTAAGTCATCTTGAAGTTTCTTGCGGTCCTCAGGTGTTCTGATAGCTCTAAAGTCGTTTATGAATATAACAAATAATATAGGGCCTAAAACACTACCTTGGGGGATGCCGCTAAGTACTTCCGACCATGATGACATTATTCCATTTACTGTAACTCTTTGTTTTCGATTCATTAGAAAGCTTTTGATCCACTCCTTTATGGGACCTCCTATGCCATATGCATCTAATTTTGACAGTAATCGTTTATGGGGGACAGAGTCGAATGCCTTCTTGAAGTCGAGATAAATGACATCTAATGCAGCTCCCATGTCCAGCAGTTCAGTCCATAGTTCAATGGTGATCAGTAGCTGAGTCATACATGACCGACCTGGTACAAATCCATGCTGTTCATCGCAGAATAAACCGCTTTCCATCATGTGGCTTACAATCTGGTCTCTTACTAGGGTTTCCATCAATCTTCCAACAACGGATGTCAAGCTTACAGGTCTATAATTTCCTACAGCAGTTTTGTTACCTTTTTTGTGGATGGGTGTGATGTTGCCCTCTTTCCATGTAGATGATACTTCTCCCGTAGATGGTGCTTAAGGGTAG
The DNA here is from genome assembly GCA_025642065.1 of Paralvinella palmiformis. Lineage (NCBI taxonomy): Eukaryota > Metazoa > Annelida > Polychaeta > Terebellida > Alvinellidae > Paralvinella > Paralvinella palmiformis. Next base: position 241,736 of record JAODUP010000834.1, read on the forward strand.
ACATATAGAAGATGCCGTTTCCCTGAGAATTCGTGGGTGGAATCCATCTGGCCCTGAAGATTTGGTGATGTTAAGCTTTAATAATTTCTCGTTAACCTTTTCTGGGGTAATTTCTATGTGAGTGAGTGGTGTTACTGCATGAATTGTATCAAGTTTTGGGATCTTGGTAACACTCTGTTACAGTATAAAACAATTACTCCATTGTTCTGCATAAGAGACGTTTCTTGCTCTTACGCAGTAGTAGTAAGAAGCGAGGCTTCATTGAACCATCTCGCAGTCTCTTAGTAGTCTTATTTAGTGGTTTTTTTTGCCAAAACATATTGACTAAGGTACAATTTATTCAGATGCTGCCATTTTGAATATAATCTCAAACACAATATCAGTATGATTAGTTGAAGTTGTCCGAATACTGCAATGCGAATTAAACGTACCTTTCAGTTTTCGGACACCACACTAAATTGAAATATCAGCTTTACAATAAAGTTGAATAGAGTTCAATGACATGAAAGAAATAATGAATAACACAACAAATTGCATGCATAGATACAAGATATTATTTGATAATTAACAAATTCATTTTATTATATTCAGAAGACCCAAAAACTATCATCAGAAAGATGAGCAAATACCAAATTGTAATTCGTGTCATTCTAGTTGTGGGGACTTAATGTCCTTGTATTTGATTTAAATAGTATATGACATTTATTAATAGTTCCTCTGGTTGTTTTCTCGAATTTGCTGTTTATTTAAACAAATACTGAAGTGTCCGAATTCTGCCTAGTGACCCATGCTTCACTTTCAGAAAATTTATGGTGCCAAAAGATATATAATTAAGAACGAAATGCACATTTATGGGAAGCATGAAGTTCGATAAATGCTCCGGGCCCATTCACCAGTGAACACAAAATTCCTTCCCTACTGATGCCTGAGCCCATTTGCCACTAATAGTTGAGCTTACTACAAAACATGCCATTAACCTTTATAGTTATTAGTTTTGTATAAATCTATCAAACTGTGGATACTAAATAACAATTTAATGTAGCTACTGCTAAAATATAGTAATGGCACTAAAACATTAACATCAATACAAATATTTTTTTTAAATTATTACCTACAATACATGTATTTCTGTATACGTATACAGATGAATTGTTGCATTTCGTTAATATAGATCTGTGCTATTTCAATCAATGAGAACTCCTTTTAATAATCGACATAATTCTGATGACACTTTAAGACACACAAGTGCCGAAATCGGTGGCAAGTGGGCCTAACTATAACTTATAGGGGGTGAATCGGCTAGACCGTGCGTGGCAAAACTAGTAAATTTTAGCTGGCGAGGCCTCAGTGGCACGCATTCCCAGTGGGATTAAACCAACAACTGCCCCCCCAACAACAACTGACCACTGATTGGAACTTCATAGGACAGGTCCCAAATCTGCTATGTTTTAAAATTAGGAACCTTGTACTTTTGGGTTAGATCTCATTGCCACTTTACATAATCTTGTAACTGTTGAAACACGATTGATGCTTTTAACAGGTCCTGTCATAAACCACCATAAACCTGTTTATGACATGATCCTTTTGAACAGGCTTTAAGCATGAAAATAACACTTTATAAGTTTGGTATTATAATAATAATAAACCCTGGATTAATCCATGATTTTTTACATTGTGTCATAGACTTTCCAACCCTGCCCTGTAACATAAACACACAGACTAGTTGCAAGTTTCTTCAGTGTGTTAGCTATTTGAATTATGCGATAATTCAGCATTCTAATGTTTATTGGGCGTACACAGTATATGAAGTTAAATACAAGAAATCTTTTATAGTTTTATGAAGATGGCTTACTCGTCATTGAGAACTTTATTGGTGAGGAAGAGATTGACGAAATGCGTGCTGAATGTCATCGTCTGGTCGAGGAGATGAATCCCGCTGAGCATCAGACCGTGTTCTCTACTACAAAACAGGTGAACTGTAAATGGGATCATTATTTTTTATCTCAGTTCCTAGGAAAATTCCAGTTTTAAGCTTGTATTTGAATTTTGTATATTTACAATACGACTTCAGATACTGAGGTTATGTAATTTGTTTACATACTTATTAATTTAATCAATTTATTAATATTTTAGCACTCGTCTTGTTGAAGTTTGGGGTAGAGACCCATGGCTGTCGCCTATTTTAACACATTTTCAGTTCTCAATATGTATTGTGCTCACATTGGAATCATGCAAATATTGCTATTATTTCAAGACAGTATTTCTTAGGAGTTTCATGAGGACACTGAATGGCCTACATTGTGCCGGTGTGTCATTAAACAACATTCATCCATCATCTTCGGAGTTTCATGAAAGGGGCATTTCAATGTGTAATGGTTACTTATATCATGTTTATATATGAAACAATATGACCAGTTATACAAGTCTTTTCACGTTCCTTTGTTTTGAGGTGAAGCATTTTTGAGAACCAGTTTTCATGCTTGATTAATGAAAATAAAAAAACCTATATAACTTGGTATGAGGTAGTGGGACTCATCCATTGTTCACTTAAGTAGTACAATGTAGAGAACACTGTATTTATTGCACTACTCCAGATACTGGCTTATTATTTATATATATATATATATATATATATCAGTAGTTCTCAAATTTTTACTTTACAACCCAAGTCATTATAATGGCTCATCAAATATCACTGTCATAACAGTTTTATTTAAATGTATATTTAGCATGGAGAGATTTTAATAATACATGAATTGCCTCATTTTCCCCATTGAAATTCCCAAAACAAAAACAGCCCCTTAGGCAACCCTTGTTGGGAACAACTGATATATATATATATATATATATATATATATATAGAGCTAGATAGATAAAATGTGCCTATATTCATATCATTACTACAGACATGCAGGGATGATTACTTTATAAACAGTGCTGATAAGGTTGGATATTTCTATGAGGAAGATGCTATTGACGATAAAGGTATTTAGCCTCTTTTAAATTGTCTGTCTTTCCATACTAAGTTTTGCTGCATTAAGGATGTTACATTTTGGTTGGGACTAAAATCCCATACTCACTTGTCTCCTTCTACTCATCCCATATGTTGTGTACTCTGAGAGTAGGAAGAAATCTGATGTTTGTCTATCAGATTTTCAGAATGCTTTTCACATCATCCGATCATAGAGTTGTTATCTTACACTCACTCATGGTGTTGGCTTTACTGGGGACAAATTTATTATATGCCTGGATTCCTTTTCCTGTCTACAGTCCATGGAAAATTTCAACATATAAAATCCACTTGTCCTCAGTGTTTTAGAACTACATTTCTCATACAAAAACCAAACAAACGTATGTAGTATTCTGCTCGGTACCAAGCTATGTTGGTATTTGGGCCAATGAACTCATCAGTAAGGCTGCCCTTAATGATCAGACGATCACTGACCTCCAACCTGTCAAAAACAAAACGCAACAGGGCAGTCATCAGATTTCTGATCACTGCAAACATTTTGGATGTTGGATTAGTCATGTTGCAAAAGGCATCATAGGGGAATGGTGTTCTGCCACTTATGGATTGTGCACTCTTTCCTCAGCCATAGATAGCTCCTGGCTGGAAAGATCCACCAGAGTGTCTCCTGTCAGGATCAGTTCCTTCTCCAATGCTCAGAATACCATCACATTAGAGAACATTATTATCCTTTCTTTTTAATACAGTTTATAAAATAAACTTCTAGTCAGTCTAAATACTTAGTTTTTGTATTTGCCTTCACCCAAGAGAAGCCTGTCTTCTCTTTAAAACGAATACATTTTATTTATTTATTTCAATCAAAAAATGAAGTCATTATTTATTAGCTTTTACATTTTAAGCATCTTTTTGAAACATATAGAAATCTGATTTTAGAATTCCTATATATTTATAATCTACACATGATTTTTTTATTATTTACCATATCTGTTCAGTAATATGTAATATTACCTCTTTGTTTATACAAACATTTTTGGCATCAGTCATTTGATTTATTAACTTTTTCTGTTTTCTTCCTTAACCATTTTGGGACATTGAATGGCCTAATTTGTGCTAATGGGTCTTTAACTTTAAGTAGAATCCATCCATCCTGTATAGACCTTTACAATGTAGTGTGATCCTCAGCTATCCAGGAAGAGTGTTGTATGGGCATATCTGAAGGGTGTTTCATCTTCGACTTCATTACCTTTGGAGGTTGCTCAACCTATTTAGTCTACCGTGTGCACAAAAGTGGCAGTAAAACGTCAATCATTCAATCCAGGAAGAGTATTAATTCTAGCTGTTAATTACAGATACATGATCCACAGTAACTGATCATCATCCAAACAGATGCGAATTAATAGCAGATTGTAAACTAGTCAAAATATAAGATGTCAATAGATAACATTTAATCAGCTTTTATTACAGTTTAGGAATCATCGAGTAGAGAAACACACTTGTTTAATTTTCCTCTAACTGTAGTTTTTAGTTGTAACATAGCCACTTGTATAGACAGACCAAAAATAAAGGAAACAGGAGTATTATTAATCACATTACAAAATGATCATCCTTCAGTGACAGATGGGGGGGGGCTCCAATCTGGCTGAAATGTATAATCTGATTGATCGGTTGATGCCGGAAAATCGTTCTGATTTGTGTGTGGTTTTTTATTTGTCATTAAACAACTTAACATTCTAAATTAGCCCTTATATTATAGCATCGTATTTCTAAAGCTGTGTCATACAGACCGCAATATTAATACTCTCACTCTCAGCATTCCTTATTTTCCTCAGGTAATCTGGTTGTTGACAAGCACAAGTCACTAAATAAAATAGGACATGGTAAGTTTGGCGTATAAAATATTTATCAAAAGGTTGTAATTCGTGTATTGTTATTATTGTGTTTCGATTAAATGCCACTGCTTTGGTCATATTATGATCAACTTCCAATATTCTATACATTATATAAAATAAATTATATTATAGTCTGTTATATCAGTAATTTATTTCTGTTCATCACAGCCATGCATATGTTGTGTCCGGCTTTCAAGAAGTTTACGTTCAGCGACAATGTGAAGGTAAATGGCCAGTTTTTATTTAGGATTTAGCTGTTATGGACTGTTATACACTGACATGTGAGGTCACGGAGGGGTTACTGTGGGAGCTTTTGTATGTGGATGATTTACTGTTGGTGGTTGAGAGCATGGAGGGAGTTGAGGGAGAAGGTACTGAAACGAAAAGAGTGCATGGAGGCAAAAGGGTTGATAAGTTTCAGGGAAGAACTGTGCTGATGTTGACAGGACAGTGAAGTGGTTGTTTGCTGTCTGTGGGAAGAGTGTTAAACTCGGTGCACTGTAAGAGTGTGATGTGTGGAAGGCACCATAAGCATTGCTCAGGTGTGAAAGGTTCACCAATTAGATTTGGGGATGCACTTGTGTGCAAGCTATGGGAGAAAGTAGGTGAGGGAGAGAATATCAACATACAGGAAAGTATGGCTCTGGAAAATGGTGTGTGTCTAGACAGAGTTGGAAAGTTCTGTTATCTGGAGCATATGCTGAGTGGAGTTGGATGAGTGAACTCAGCATCAGTGGTAAGTGTGCATTGTGTATGGGATAAGTTTAGAAATCTGTCAGGGACATTGAATAGAATGATTTGAGCAGATTGAGTCACCATCGCTGAGAATGCTGCTATGGATGTGTGTTGTGTCTCTGTGGAATAAGATACCAAGTGCACAGCGGAGGGAGAAAATGGGGATTGAACTGGTGACTGAAGGTGTTAAGATGAATCAGCTGAGGTCTTTGGGAAAGGTGATGGTGAGGTATAAGGTGGGTGGTGTGAGAAACCAAGGCCATGTATGACATGGAATCGGGCGGTGGAGAAGGATATGAGAGAGTGTGGGCTAAATAAGGCTGTTGTCCAAGATCGGGTAAAGTGGAGAAGACCGATGTGGGAACCTAAAGTGGTTGTTCGCTGTCAAATGGCAATAAATGAATTGTTGTTGTCTTGTACTGATTTAGTTATTTATATTACACTTTTTCATCTTATTTGAGAATAACGCATAACGGTAAAAAAATTAATGGAATTTATTGATAAACAAACAAAATTATCATGGATGATAATGCAAGAAATATACATCATTGGCTGTCTGTACACTGACATAGCCTACTTCATAGAACATTACCACAAAGGCACAATTATATCACATGTGTTCATGGGCAACCGGAGTTGCTGCAAACAATTCACTCGTAAAGTCACCAAGTTTATTCAAGTATGGTCAGTACATACTAACATGTAATGTCACACGACCATGTATTTTGGTCGGGAAACTTTAGCTGGGGAAAACCCCAATCACTGCAAGTACAAGGCATGAGTAGACTTAATTTCCTAAGCTAATTAGCTGATGTAATAATAATGATACCTCAAGATGAATTGTCATGACATATATATATATATTGGGTTATTTTGGTACTTTTGTATCAAGTTCATCTCTGAAATTGATTGTGGTGGTGTTTATATAGACTCCACTTAATCAATTTGCCATATCAAGTTCAGTATTATCTATTTGTGGGATTCTTGAAAAATTGCAATTCTTTTAATGGGAGGCGTGAGGAAATTAGCATTTTTCAGTCATAATTTTGTTCATATTAATTGGTGGTTTGCCAGTTGAGTTATACATGAGTTTGAGGTCATTTCCTGTGAAAGGACCATAAATAGAGTTTGTCTTCTACACAATGTCATCTTATGCATGAGTATATATAGTACTACCCATTTTTTATGATGATGCGTTTATGTTATTGTCTGTATTTCAACCTTTTTTCCTAATCAGCTGTTAATATCACCAGTCATTAATATTGCTTATTAATCCATTTTTATTTATATTATTTGCCTGATTGCAGAATGTGCTGAAAAATCTAGGTTATGTTGATCCTGTTGTCATGCAAAGCATGTACATCTTCAAGGTAGTATATTTTTTTCAACTCAAATGTTTTGACACACAGTCAACTCAAAGCACAATTCCTTTATGTGGTTTAACTTCTAGCATTTTATCACATGTGATAACTGCCAATTTAAAACTTAACCATAATTCGTTCTTAAATAAGCATCTCGTATACTAATTTTAAACCAGCCTTGGGTAAGACAACACACGATATTAGATCTTTTGCTGTTTGCTAAAACTGTTGTGTAGAATGAGATATGTACACTTTCCCTAACCCTCGTTGTGCATCTAGGGATCCACTTCCTATAGTTTACCCATAGTTCTATTGCGAGTCCACTAGCAGATGTTTACGTTTAGTCTTGTTTTGTTCATTTCAGCAACCTAATATTGGTGGAGAAGGTGATTATTAGATAAGTTGAATGTTGATACATCACAATCCTTATTTAGTACCCGTAAACTAGTTTAGCTATATATAGATCAGTGATTGTGTGTGTACTTAGGTAAGCATGTATGGAGCTAGGGAGTTCCTTTATCTGATCTATTTCATCACTTATCTAAATAAATATTTACTAATTGTGGTAAAATCGCATTATTTCATCCACTGCTTTGTCATATTTATAAGAACTGCTGAAACCACAAATGGCTTTTTAATCATTCATAAGTATTCAGCTCATTTAGCCCACCACGTTCACAAAAGTAGCCGTAAATCATCAGTCATCATCCATAAGTATTAACATTATGTTTTTGGTCAGAAATTATGTTATAGATATCTGCCATACATGTTTAAATGGCAAAACTATAAATGCATCAACTGAGCCTTTCAGATTTGGGTATATTTTGGTTACAGTATGAGGTTATGTTTGTTTGTACAGTTGAACTGAATCAGTGCTGTTGTATGTTAAATATAGCTGCATTGTGAACTTCCTGGTCTTGTCAAATTTTACATATCAAAATTTATTTTTAGAGTCATTTGGACAACTCCATGCTGTATGCTGGGAATGGGTTTGATTAGATATTTGCTACATACTTTCATAAATAAAAACATCACGTTTTATAGTTATCTAGCATTTACCAACTGGTAATAATTGTTGATCAGTTGGAGGTAAACTGAATCAGATCGTCTTGTGATCTTGATTAAATGGTGATATTTATGGATGAACTGTCAGTCATAAACATGCTATTTGAGCCTTTTTCATATCAAAATCTGCTTCTATTCCGCAGATCAAATTAAAATACCCAATTAATTGTCTCTCTTAGAATTCACCAATTACAGGTAAAATATTGATCTAAGTTTGCCATTTAGGTCAGGTCAGTAATAACTTTCAGTGTAGATTAGGTTGGTCTCACTTCAGTTAATTATTTTTTGTTTATTTGCCGTATTTAAATTAATCTCAAATAATAGTTGTAAAACATTCTTTACAAAAATCTAAACAGGTCACTGTTAGCATTTAAACAAATTTACATTTAATGTAGTTCGCCTAGAATGGGACCAGACTTAAGAGTTAGAACATGCATGTTATGCATTTTCAGTGAATACATTCGTCATATAGACAGTCTTGTTTTTGTTGTTATTTTGTAAACAGTGATATCTCATCAAGATGCTAGCTATCTGTACTGTACACCAATAAAAGTTGTCGGACTGTGGGTAGCATTGGAGGATGCAACTTTAGAAAATGGATGCCTTTGGTATATACCGGGATCACAGAAGGGTAACGAAATAATTTGTGGCATATTAAAGATTATCTTGATAGCTTTAATGATAAATATCTCAGTGGATAAGTAATAAAATTATTGTTAATGTTGATGAACTGTTGCTGAATGAGTGGATGAAGTTGATGGCTTGTAATTAGAATGCTGTTTTACCTCCAGGAGGCCTCCTTGGTGACTATCGGATGATACGGAATCCAAAACCGGATGGAAAAGCGTGTGTGTATATTGGGGAGAAACCTACAAATGATGACAAGAGTTTTGTTGCTGCTCCAGTAAAAAAAGGTGTGAGCGAGTGTGTGTGGATGTAGCAGTGAAATGTTGGTTCTTTTATGTAGTGTCAGGGCCTGATTTAAATATGATTGATAGCTTTATTCTGACGTTACATTATGAATGTTTTTAATGTTAGCTTTTACCATGGAATATGTCACTGGATGAAATATGTCACTGGAAATTGACTCTGACGTATGTCATTGTGCACCTGTTCTAATGCTTTAAGGCTTACTATTCGTGATACATACAGGCTCACTGGTGCTAATTGATGGACTCGTTGTGCACAAGAGTGAGAGGAATATGTCTGACCAATCAAGACACATTTATACATTCCATGTTTATGATGGTACATCAACTTGGAGCGATCAAAATTGGTGAGTTAAATCTTCATTTGGTGATGAGTGAACCTATATGATTGGCGAATTTGATCTGTTTACTCAGGGTTCGCACAGGTCCTTGAAAACCTGGAAAGTCCTGGAATTTTAAAATTTGGATTCAAGGCCTGGAAAGTCCTGGAATTTTTGTAGAGGTCCTTGAAAGTCCTGGAATTTGTACATATAGATCTATATTTCTAATCATAAGCATACAGGAATTCAGTCATTACACTTCCGAAATATGGCTCTATTTTGCACATTAAGAGTTCGTGAATTCAATGAAAAGGTCCTTGAATTTGACATTGGAAGGTCCTGGAAAGTCCTGGAATCTGAGATGTCAAAATTTTATGAACCCTGTTACTGTTAAATAATTGGTTGAAATGTTGAGGGCCTCTGTTGATTTAATTGCAAGTGTTTAAAAAACGAGACCATCATGAGCAGATGTTGCTGATGATGCTCTCACAAGCGATGTAAATATAAAAATCATTGAGCACAGTTTGCTCATATAAAACATAGGTCATTCGTTCATAGTTTTGCTAGTAACTTTTTCCTAGATGATTGCTTATTAGTCACACTATGGATTTTCTTGTAATCCTGTGATAGACAATTCTTAAGCTTTGAACTGAAGTACAGGCTCCAAGATGGCTTAGTTAAATAAGTTGATTTTTCAGTAAAAAATCTAGGGGCTATTTTTGACAAATGTATTAATATGCATGAACATGTCACATTAATATACAGAGCTGCTTACTACAATCTTAAAAACATCCACTGTTTAAAAACATTCTTGCTGCAAGAAGCACTTGCGGTTTATGCCTTTGTTACATCTTGTATAGACTATTGTAACTCCCTGCTATGTGTCATATTTCACTATAACATCTATTGCCTTCGGCGAATTCAGAATATTGACAGATGCTTGAAAATATGATATCCCAATTCTTCAAAAACTACATTGGCAACAAGTTAGACAGTGTATCCATTTCAAGATTTTACTAACAACTCATAAACCTATCAATGACATGGCACCAGAATACCTGTGTGAACATTAAAAAATCACCCCACATTCAGTCAGACACTATTGCAGGTGCCTGTGTCTTGGCTCACATCCTATGGTGATTGTGCATTTAATGTCGCAGTCTCCACTTTCTTGATTAGGTTGCCAGCGGATATTAGAAAGACATAATTTTTGGACATTTTTTAATCTGTTCTAGAAAGAGACCTGTTTGTGGTTGCTTTCACAGATAAATAATGACTTTCATTCAAATTTCTTTGTTAGGTTTTTACAGACATATTATTTGATTTATCACTGTATAGCACCTTTGACTGGCTCCTGCTCCTGTTCACTTTAAAATAATTAAATACCGCCAGTTTGGCCTCATGAGTAGAGCATGCGACTATTTCCCTATGCCTATGGTCATTCTGTGCGGGATGTCATCGCAGGTTCGCACCTCGGCTGTGGCACTGTAGTATGAGCAGTTTTTCATCCAGCCAGGCAACTGGCAAGGTTTTCTCCACCGAATATGGCATATATTGTAAATTTATTTAGAATTAGTCTCTGTGGTGAAGCTTTAAATTACAGACCATATTTGGCCATTATTATTAGTATTAACCACCATTTTATAGGAAAATTTACCTGGCATTTATTATTGAATTTTTTTTATCATGGCATTACATAAGATAAATTTCATAGCTGTGATGTATGAAATGTGTGTGTGCTGAAGTCATGTTTTTGTGAAAAGATTATTATTTGCCAAAAAGTGCCTTTTTATTGAAGTTTGGAAGAAATATATTTGCAATACAGATAGTGTGAATAACTAGAAGTTAACGGTGATATTTTTTAGATATAACTGGCTAGTGTGGATGTAATATTTGAAGAAAATTCACTCAGATTTAGTGACTATTTTGTGTGGCTATTCAGCCATTGTATATGCTGGCCAGTGCAAGGTAGGGAGCAAAAAAAAGGGTGAAAACCCACTCATTCACAATAACAGTGCATTCACCTGTTCACTGCCAGCTTGGAAAACAATAGGACACTGCCAGTGAAATGTATAAAATTTGGAACTTTCCACAATTGTATAAGCACTTTTCATTCCTTTATGGAACACTGCTGAGAGATTTATTTTTTTGGTATCAGGACAGAGTATTAAGTGTCAAGATGCCATGGAAATTATTTGTTCCAGAATTACCAATTTGCTGAAAAGGTGTATTGTAATGGCTGATATTGTCACTTCTCAGACAAGTTGAACTGCTTCAAAGTTTCAAATTGGCATCATAAGGCAAATTACATATAGCAGAATTCCTGCTTTCAGGACCATCTCACCTTCATAGTGTCACACTATTTGTTTGATGCAAAATCAGTTGGAGATGGACCAATGCAGAATTAATCACTTTGTTGCCCCCTACAGAAGTAAAAAGGGTCATATTGTGATTATCTGTTTTATAATGTTGTTGACTCCATCACCAATATACTTGCAAGAAATGACTAATATGGTCAAGGACTTGACTAATAAGATTAATTTTTGTTTTGAAATTTGAAAAAAAACCAGCAGTATACAGTGTTGCTTATTATCGTATTTTCTGTGATAAGCTTGTATACAAGAATTAAAATATGCACCAATGTGTCTTGTAAGTATTATTTAATTGATTTACTTATTTATTTTATTATCAATTATTATTTACTTAATAAATCCTTTTTAAAAATCCGTTTTAACTGATTAACCTCAAAGGTCGGTTCATGTTATCTTTCAGGATACAGCCAACAGATGCAAAAACCTTCTCCCACATCTATGATATTAAAGTGTGAATTTGGCTGTCATACTTAATGTTGCTATCCCAGCAACTGATAGAGCCAGGAAGATGTCACCCAGATGTCCTTACCTACTTCCACTATCCAAATCTAAAAACTTTATTTTTGAGTGGAGTTTGTATAAGTGAGAATAAGGATGAAATATAAGAATGGATATAAAAGATGGTCATATTGTTCTATCTACACGGTGTCTGTGTGTGATGTTAAATATATTTGTGTTCATGCATGTTTATCATTTAGAATATTTACAACTCTTATACTGTACACCCTTAATTAATGAGTGATGGCTTCACTGAGTTTGTTCAGCTTTTAAATTATGATGCTACTATTACTAATATATTATATATACTACTTGATGGACAATATATCTTTTATTTAATTTAAAACGTCCATTGGGAAGATGTATTAATGTTAAACTATATCATGCCATTATTGCCTTGGATTAAACTATGGTGTATGACCTTTAATAAACTGTTAATGTTTATTTTTGCCGTTTTAAGCAGTACCTGATGTTCTTGACGACGTGTGAATGAAAGTGTTTGTGTGTGTGTGAATAAATAGGTGATGTGCACAAGAATAATACCATCATCTTTCGGTTGACTCCGATTAACAAAAGGACATAGACAATTTGCCAATTAACGACAATGAACCATCCTATCATTAGTTGTTGATTGTGATATTTCTGTTTGTGTACATTATTTTGTTCGATTTGAAAACTGTATAAATGTCCTTCCACTGTTCCAGGGTATCAGGTGATCTTGGTCCTTCAGAAAATACGAATTCAGTTTGATGAAAGATAGAAACAAAATAAGAACTCGATATAGAATGCTATAATTTTCAGATGGGTCTAAATTCATTTCACTTGAAATTGGTACTCAATTGATATGTAAATGAACAGAAAATTATTCACTCATTAACATGAAAGATTATCCAATACATATTTGTACTGTCTGTTTGTTTGTCTCATTATTATCAATGCAAATCAATATGAAAATGTCCAAAGAGGTTCAGTAAAGGTAAGGTTTGATGATGAAAATCATGGACACACTAGATTTCACTTCGGAGGTCATCTGAAATTGCAGAGGGCTAAAATAATCAAACAAGATCCACCTTTGATGAAAGCCACCTGCCCCGGAGTAAGCATTAAAACATCAGCTTGGGTAAAAGCAATCAATATATAGGCCTCACAATCAACATTATTGATTAAATCAATTGACACAGTTCTGTATCAGACTCAAGTGGTAAACTATCCCAGTTTCCAAATTGATTGGAACCCTTAGGAATCCCACCATACTGTCTTGGTATAAAAATACCGATCGTCCTCTGTCATAACTTGTATCCACTACGTCTGTGCAATGGTATACGACTGGAGATTAAGAAGTTTATAACCTACGATAATGGGGCTATCATACTTCCTGGTTGTGGCAAGGAAGATGTACCCATTCCTAGAATCCCCATCATTTCCTGTAATCTGCCATTTGAGTTCAAGAGACCCCAATTTCCCAAACCGCCTGACCTTCATCCAGTCGATTAAAACATACCAAGGTTAGACGCTTAAGGTATCTGAACTCCAATTGGAAGAGCTCTAATTATCTCTTGGACAGTTCTATTTTTGGATGGTCACGTGTTGAAGACTCAAACTAAGAACATTATTTATCCTGAAGCCCTTAGCTGAGACTTGTTTGTCTATGTTTTGTCAGAAGTCAAGTTGTGGGTAATGCTGCATTAACTATGCAGCACCAAACGAACTAGTATTCGCCTTTTAAAATCTTTAATTCCCATATGTCGAGTGGGAGAGACACCAACCATTGTCTGACCTTTGTGTCCCTGTGTGCTGCATGATACTATTTTGTCTTTCGCACTAACACCGAAATTATAACTCGGCAAACAACCAGCTACAAAAACTTCATGACTTTGTTAAAATCCGGATATATGAGACATGACGAGACTTGGAAATACACTAACGGAATTTTTTTAGTGGAGTAATTTATTTATGATTAATTAGGGGTCAATGGGAAGACAGCTTTGTCTACATTGGTCCCCCAATTTCCTTATATGTATTATATATATATATATATATATATATATATATTGTAAAATTACAATACACGTACATTATAAATTGCAATTGGAAATAAATACTAACTAATTGATTGAAATTGAATTTCACGTAGCAAGGAAAAAGGCCAGAAAAAGCAATATTGTTCTATTTATTTGCTCTTGTAAATAATAATTGTCATCAAAACTCTTCGTCTTTTAGATGCAGAGATATAACGGGATAGTCCGATAGGCCCCGTGCACGCCCCTATGAGACCTATTTTATTTTGTTCCTGGGACCTCTCCCAACATGAAAAATGGATGCCACCAGCACCAAATTGGGATGGACTACCTGTGTGACGTCATTTTCAAAATGACGTCAGTGAAATTACGTTTTCGTCTATAACACGGCTTCTAGGATATATAGAGACGAGATCTTGGTGTTTACACACGCGTTTTTGTGGATGAGGAATCCAATGATGACACCGATAAATCGTTATGACTCTTGGTTAACTCGGAATTCAAAATGGCTGTCATTGAAAACACAGAAAATTATTTTTTGACATAGGATGATAAGGATAAGTAGATAATTTCTCAGGGGCTTTAAGCCTTCATTATGATATATATGTGATTTAGCTTGGTGTATTTTAATACCTGTCGGCCATCTTAGAAAAATCAAAATGGCTGCCAATATTGCTAGATTTCGTATTGTATAGTCAGTCATACAAAGAACGAACAATTAACTGAACCTTTGTCTAGTCAAGATAACAATAATGGAACATCAGACAATATATATATATACCGGGTCTGACATAGCTAGTTATAACAGTATTTAATTAACGACATTCCAGGAATCCCGGTCTACGGAAAAATCGTGTTATACGGCTCTTTTACACCTTTTCAATCTAGGGATAAAACAAATTTGAGTACTTGGATATATTGACTAATTGATTCATTTCTGCTGCACACAACGGCCAAGTACTCTGTCTAAGAGGCGATTCTTATTGGTCATGTGATACACCCGCGTCATGTGACAATTAGTGTTCTGGCTTGGCGGGGAAGACTGGTATGGCGTCTCGTCATGAAGTTGTCTTATTTAATATACAAGAATTTCTTCAAGGATAACTGTCCTTTTATATCTTGGTCTCTGATAACCGATGACTTGTACATGGATGAAAGTAAACGTAATATAATAAACTGAAATAACACTTGTAATGATTCTATGTTATGGTTGCACTGTGTAAGAAACCACTCCCAGTTTAGAGACTTGGTGTGTGTTACAGATTATGTATAATCAGGTAATATGTATATTATAAATATATAAGTAATCTATATTAAATCCAGTTAGCAATAGATGTATTACCTGAAAATTTATGTTTTATGTATTATTGTTAGCGCAAATGAAAGCAAAGTAGCAGATTTAAGTATTTTTCTCAGTCGTTTTATTACACGATCACATTCCATGTCAAAACAAAGATCAAGAAACATCGTTTTAGCAATTGTGTCTAAACATGACTTATTGATATCATTCAGTAGCTACATCATATTAATGACATTAAATGCGAGAGATAAATATTATATATCCGTACTACATTTTTGTGTGTCAGTAAATTACCATTATTAAGCTTCAGACTACACCCACTTAATAAAATACCTATAAATGTGTACAAAACAACGACGTATAATTACATTCAATATATGTTATGTGTTTATTTTAAATATGTTAACCTTATTTTTGGACTGACAGTCCAGATTCCAATCTCGGCGTTTGTGTGAGAGTTATCCGTGATGAGTGACAGCGACAAGGCCAAACAAACCACTCACTCACTCACTCAGTGTTAGACTGATTCTGGTATAACAACCAGTAAGTTGTCATCCTGCCCACATCCTGTAGGGAAGTTTGTGTTATTTTCTTATACGAATGTTGATGAACAAATAATACATATTTAACAATAAGTAAATAAATATAACAGACACTGGGTGTAGTTCACTCGTTTATATTCACCTTTATAATTATCTCTCCACGTTCTTCCATAATATAACCTCCAGCTTCATCGAGAATATCTTTAGTTGTCTGACTGACGTGGATCCTTAAAGCTAAATAGATTATTATATATTATAATATAATTCAAGATAACATTATTAATATATTAATACAATATAGACATTGAATATATATTACTAAATACCAACATTAACCAAAGACAGATTATTCTGAAGTACGGATCCAAATATGGATATTGTTATTTATTCTAGTGTCCTATTTGGACTTCAGGATGCTTCAGGATATGATTTTGTTAAATATTGAACCCAATGCCTAGAGTGATAAAATGTGATCTTAGTCTAAATGTTAAACATTATCATATCCCTCGAGCAATGAAATAAGAATGTTTATATTATAAATATGAGGATCGAATGTAGAAAAAAAATCTACTGCTGTAGATGCTTGTTTGTTGAAGTTTGAGGATGTTATTGATACTCTTGTCACTTGTTGTAGATGAACAGCAACATGCTAAACTTTAATAATAAATATAAGAGCGAATTAATTGTTTTCTCATCGAAGCTAGCAACAACGTCTGAAGAAAACCGAGAATCTTCGCATTAAGGTAGGATCCAGTTATATCAATTCTTCCATGTCTGTGATAAATCTAGGGCTTATACTGAATATACTGTACGGAGAAACAGATGAATTCAATATGCAAGTCCTGTTATTATGAAATAAGAAATATAGGACTTATTTGTAAATAGATAAACGATGAGACATGTGAAATACAAACAGTAACAAACTATATACAAAAATAATGAAAAACAAATCATTGACATTAGTCCAAGCCCTTATTATTATCGAATGGTTTACGGCAATGTATTGTTACGTAGGACCCCCCCCCCTCCTCTGCCAAACCCCCTACAGCGAGTGGAGAACTGTGATGGACGCCCTGTGATAGGCACTCGTAAAATGGAACATACAAAACCCGTTTTGTTCCAGCTGCACTGGCTTCCTTTACGCCTCAGATCACTGTACAAGATCCTGTTTCATACATTCAAAGTACTGAGTGGAACAACACCACTGTATTTAAGCGATCTGATTCAAAAGTATATAACAATGAGAGTGCTCCGATCTCAGTCATAGCTCTTCACTTCTGTGGGTACCAAAAAGCCACACATTAATGTACGGGGAGACCTCTTTCCTAGTATCACCTCCCAGGTTGTGGAATAAGTTGCCAAACTATATTAAAGAGATAGTCGACCATCATTTAAAATTTTCAGGACTAATACAGCTATACTCACAAATATAATAAATAATGTCAAAATGTGTAAACGATAACCCACTTATTAAAAATTCCAGTTCAAAGTGCTGATTAATCGACTTTTAATGACCTATAGCCACCACCATTTTGAAACTAGACAGAGACCGCAAGCTCCTGAATGCTGACGTCACTTCAGCGTATCCGGTTAACCTGAAAAACTTAAATTCCAGAACTAAACGGCATTATCTTGTTAAAATTATGTTATGAATGACATACTACCATATCAATTTGAGCCAGAAGGAACCTTTCAAAAGGAAATGATTCAAAATGACTCAGAAATTAACGCTCAAGAGAAACTATAATCCGCGTCAGTCTAGAGAGCTCTCATGTGACGTCAGACCATTTCAGTTTCTCCTTCCCGCCTTCGAATCTGGCTTCCGGTGCAGCCGTAATGGCCGTCCTCCAGTAATTTAGATTATTTCCCTATATCTATGCTATTAGGTATATTTCTTGATTATTATTGTGGAATTTTTGGTTACTGTTCTAAGCATTACATATTTTAAAATATTTTCTGAGGGTTGACGGCCCCTTTAAACTTGCAGCAAACAAAGACACATTTTGCTATATGAGCTCAGAATATGTTTTAATTATGTTTTAAATGCAAAGCACCTTAATTAGAGCAATTCAAGTTGAATAATGAGCTATATAAAATACTATTATTATAATTATTATTACATGTTGTAATGGCTCAGCGAAAACTTAATAAAAGGTTTGCCTTAGTAATGTGTCGAAAGGCAAAAATGGCCTTGTCCTGAAAAATTAAACTATAACTCATCACTGTTGGCAACTTTTTTTATTAAGTTTATCATCATCAACTCATTGCTCTGTTATCTATCTCTATGTCGTACTCTAAATATAGATTTTACCTTCACCATATGATTCCAATATGGCGGCGATGGTAACTGTTTCACCGAATAGACAATAACGAGGCATCTTTATGCCTACTACCCCGGCTGCTACAGGACCTGGATAATTAAATCGATCAAATATGGATGCTAAACACGTACGTACGCACGCACGTAAGCACACACATACAGACGGACGTACATGTTAAATCGTTGTTATTACAACATGTTGACATATTTATGCCAACCCATCAGATATCTACCTGAGTGAATGCCTATCCTGAGTTTCAGTTGTCGGTGAGGCAAGTGTTTGATGGTGAATCTCGACATAAAGCTAATAATTTCCAGAGATAATGATGCTATTGCTGCTGCGTGTTGATTACCATTCTGAGCAGGTACACCGCTCACTGCTACATACGCATCACCTACTGTCTCAATCTGAAATTAATGATAACTATATTTATGGTCAATAACTAAAAGCGTAATGTCTCTTTTGGTAATTTTCACACCATCTAATCAGATATTATTATAAGTGACGTTATCTCGGTTCCAGTATTATGATTATTATAACTTTAGTATACCAGTCTTAAGTTTCTGGAACTCATTATCTAAGAAAATTAGAAGAAAAAAAACATCATCTCTATGTATAAATCTTATCTGTTTAATATTGCCTTTTACGAATAAATAACTTGAAAGGAATGCTAGTGAGGGTACTTAATTCAATTTACATTACTACGACTATTACTACTACAAATAGACCGATCCAGGCGAAATGAGTTGCATCGGTTACCAACTGCGGTCTCGGGTTAAAAACAGCTATGGCGCTCACTGTTAATACGGGATGGCAACTTTTCCTTAATGGTAAATACTGGAAATCTTTCAGCAAATTATTTCATATTACACCCAGACTGAGAGTAGTACTTTAGCTAAACGATTGTGTCTTTCCAAAGGATTTAATGTAATAGTTATCAAGATATAGCCGAATGATTGAGCGGGTCGATCTTTCTAGATGAATGACACAACTAAATTCATTTTGACTCTTAGAGGATTTTTGGCATAATTTTCAACGGATTAAAAAATTATTTTAAAATTTAAATTTTAGCTGAATGTAAATTGATTTTAATGAATTTTGTTTACTTGTACCTGGGAACCAATCATATATGTATCACCTGTATATTATTAAATAATTTTTTTTATTACATTAGAGTATTAACACCGTTGACATGTACATGTAGTAAACATTGCACGAATGGCTGATTCAGAAAATAAAACAGTAAATAGAATAATACCATCTGTGTGCTTGACAGCAGAACTTGTTTAATTACTAAATACTGGACAGGCCGGACCATAACAGCCATACACATCGCGCTGAACTTTACTTAGTTTGTGGCATATATCTATTGAATAAAATCTATGCTATTCCTATTAAATACAAAATTATGATCTGGACATCACGTGCATTTAATGGGCTATAACTAAAATCCAAATATAGCTGGTACATAGCCTATATACACCTTTTAGTAAGACATTTATCGGCCACTACACGGGTAAATCGCCATGCAACACAGTGATTCTTAGACTTCTAACCCGATACCGTAGTGTGAAATTCAGCCGCATGGTGGCGCCAGGGGTAATTGAATCGGTATATTACTACTACTACTTCTACTATAATATTATATAAAGGATGATGATAGAAAGATTGAGGACCGAGACTTATTATGAATCTGACATTAACAGATAGACCATTTAATTAACCTTATAGAAATCTTGATTTCATTAATCCGATAGAAATGTTGATTTCATTAACCTTATAGACATCATAGTTCTCCACAATACAATCAAAGGCTGAATACAGATCATTGAGGAAGTTGACAACTTCAAGAGTTGTACTCTCTGACGCTATCTCAGTAAACGATACTATATCAGAGACGTAAATAGTAGCCTTCTCGTAAGCTTGTGGTTGGACCTGTTCTCCAAACTTCAGCGGATCAGCTATGAAACTTTTAGAACAAAGAAGAACCATTAATTATATCACACCATATAGTGTGGTCATTCTTATGATGGAATCTAATATAATTAATTAATTATGTGCTCAGTGGACAAAGAATTTTCGCCGAACGTTCGCATTCACCAAACATTGCCGAATTGAAGATAATACATTTATCGTTCAGCTCCTGAGTATTCCCTTCTCATTTTGTATATACCCACGTAATTCTTTATAAAGATCATCTTTACCAACCAATGCCCTAAACAGCTATAGACCTATCATTCATATCTAAAGTTTTAGAAAAAGCCGTTTCCTGTCGTTTGAATGTTCAATAAAAACTGTAATCACCTGTCTAATGTGTTTTCAGTCTGGCTACAAACAATTTCACTCTACAAAAACCGCTCTACTAAAAGTTCATAACGACATGGCACTAAACATGAACACAGGAAAGGTCACAGCACTAACACTTTTAGATTTATCTGCAGCTTTTGACGCCATTGATTATTCTGTTCTTCTAGATCGCATCTCTGGTTGGTATGGCATATCGGGCACAACACTTACCTGGATCCACTCATTCTTAATATATACGTTTAATCATTAAACTTGTTTTTTCAAAGGCAGTGCCTTTGTTTTGCGGTGTTACCCAAGGCTCTGTTCTTGGACCACTATTGTTTACTCTGTATACCACACCACTAAGCGCACTTATTCACAGCCATAAATTAGAACACCATGTATATGCAGATGACACCCAAGTATATATATCTTTATATGAAGCAGACACTGATCCTTCCCTTAAATAACTTGGTGACTATCTCAATGATATCTCTGTCTGGATGACAAACAATAAACTTAGGCTCAATGCCAACCAAATAGATTTGATTATTATAGGAACATCCAGACAACGCAGCAAACTTACTAGTTTCCTCCCTACAAACAACCTTAATCATAGCATCACACCATCATACACTGTACGTAATTTTGGTGTTACATTTGATAGCGATATTTTAATTTCAGAAAACATATTTATCTGACATGTCGCTCCTGCTTCTATCATATTCGGCACTATATTTCTCTTTCAGCACTCGTTACTAGTAGGCTTGATTACTGCAACTCTCTTTTTTATACCATTGCATCTAAGGATATTCTAAAGGGTCAGTGTGTTCAGAACTGCTTAGCTAGAGTTGTCACAAGGTCTCCTCGGTTTTCCCATTCTGTCCCACTTCTGAAATCTCTTCACTGGCTCCATGTTCAATCTCGCATCATTTTCAAACTCTGCACTATTGCCTATCAAACTCTTTCTTCTGGAGAACCTTCATATTTATTTTCCATGCTTTCTTTAGAACCCAAGCCCAGAGACCTCCGTTCATCTGGTTTTCAGTTGTTGTTTGTTTCCAGGGTTAAACCTCATGCTGGGACTGTTTTTTCTTTTCTTCAGTTGCTGCCCACACTCTTTGGAGTGCACTCCCTGAACACTAAATAGCATTATTTCTTTATGTCACCATTTGAAAACTCACCTTTTCAGATTTGCTTATCCTTCCTAAGTTTCCTTTCCATTTGATCACTGTTGATGAACTTTGCATAGTACCCGGACTATGAGTTTTCCCAACCCCTGTATTAGGTGTGCCACTGAGCTCAATATTGGCGCAATAGAATTTTATTATTATTATTATTATTATTAAGTTTGCCCGAAGTAATTAAACTACATTAGAATAATGTGCTAACGACACACACACACACACACACACACACACACACACACAGAGACATTCTATGCAACCTGATGAAGACTTGAATAGGTCGAAACCGGTCGTTGCTGTTGGGTTGAGTCGTGTTATATCGCTGCTATTAGTATTAATCTGAATTTATTCTGATTTATGCTTATATTATTCACACATTATTCATACTGTGTATAATATTTTATTTCTCCATTTTAGGTTTAATCTTTCTTGGCCGTAGTGTTCGACACAAAGCCTGGTTTTGGTTTAATCATAGTTTCTTCTTTTTTATATTTAGATTATCCTTTTTGGATTATTTTAGAAATTTTCTTTTTTCTTTCATTTTTCTCTAATTTTACCGGTAATTAATTATACTTACAATTAAATATTTAAAAAAAAATCAGTTTGGAGTTAATTGTTGTTTGAATGAAAGTATAACACCTGTGCCAGCGCCTTAACTATCTTTATAAAACACACACACACACACAGTTAGTTAATAGCTTTTTCACTAAGAGCTGATTCTCACAGAACTGGTCTTCCTATCTGTCCACAACACCAGCCATCAGTTAGTCACAGCTACAGACATCTTGTGCTCACAACACCAACCATCACCAGCCAACACACACACACACACACACACACACACACACACACACACACACACACAACGGTTGTAAGTCATTCAAATAACTCAGTATTATTATTTTCTCAGTCGTTATTTGTACAAAATAATCAGACATTTTCCGTTCAAACCAGTTGCTTTAATATATATTCATATACAAATTCTAGTAATAATATCTATGATGACGGAAACAATATAATCCTGATACCCGATACGTAAGAGGATTTAAAAAAGGAATTGTTCTATACAGATATTAGTGTTTTATTTCTAATACATTCGTACCAAGTAAAAATATTTATTTTGTACGATTCTTCGAACCCACTTATTTAAATTAGCCTATTTATAACATCTATAAATATATGTATAAAATGTGTTTGTCCTCTGTGAGCCTGAACATGTTTTATTTCCGCTTTCAAGGTACTGAAGTTTATTAATGCGCTACATAAAATACTACTACTAGTATTACTCTTTCTACTACTACAACAATTAATTATTATTATTATTATTATTATTATTATTATTATTATAAACATTGCAATGGTGGATCAACAAACCTGGAAATATTATATAAACACGTATGCAATAATAAACTACAGTTACCTTGGTAACATCTGGTAGAGTAGTCTGTCTGTTTTCAATCTCTCCTCATCCAGTAACTTTGTTCTTTCTGACATCAGATCTTCGAGATTCTTTGTGTACTGCTCCAACATCTGGCAAGTCTTATCCAGAATGTTAAGGATCCTGAATGGAATTACGTTATCAGATCGCAAAAATGGATCTAACTAATGGATGACCATCTTTTAATTGTCTGTCAGTAGATAAGTAAACGATTAGGGAATGAGTGAGTGAGTCTGTGAGCGAGTGAGTGAGTAGGTGAGTGAGTGTTTTTCTTACTTCCCTTCGTTTGCTTCCTCGAAAATTTTTATGATACGTGTGAAGGTCGGTCTCAGACTGACTTCCTCATCCCAGCATGATATCATCAACCTACACAGATACCTAGGACAGGTATCTTCAGGTAATCTTGGTCTATATGGTGGCTCTATACCAAGTCGTACCAAACGGATGATTTCTAGATAGAGAACGGATTTGGACGTCAGAACATATTATCCCAATGTTGTTCTGACCGAACAGCTCAGCACCTTATGAAAATAGTGTACCATAGTGAACACATGGAGTTCACTCAATATTGATAAACTTCACAAACATTGAAGATTTTACGATTTATAAAGTATGGCAGTTAGTAACTCTCAGCCTTGTTTTTATATAATATATATATATATATATATATATATATATATATATATATATATATATACACACACACACACACACACACACATGTGCTAATAATACCAAGAATTGTTCGACTTATCTACATAAAGACAGTCCACAGTCACGTCATTCAAAACATTTTATATCGGCTAATATTCAATTATTCAGCAACCTTTCGTTTATATCATGGCTGATGTGTTATGTATTTACCTTCAGGTTGTTCGGTAGTTATCTCCTGGTAAGGATCCATCAGAGTAACTATCTCCTGCATGATAATACCAAACGAATACACGTCACCTGGCTTAGAGCCACCAAGGGAATAGTTTGTCTGACGTAGGATCTCTGGCGCCGTGTAGAGTAATCCTGAAGGAGAAATCCAGATTAAACAATGTGAATCTCTTCGGGAACGGGTGAACTGATATTGTCTCTTATATCATTCGATCATCGTCGTCGTCGCCACAAGTCATGACTGATATCTGGATCACTTCTTACCCGAGTACTTTCTGCCGACGTCCGTCCCATTGTCTCCGATCCGGATGGCTCTCAGACCAAAGTCGGTGATCTTACACACCCATCTGTTGTCTATTAGACAATTAGATGACTTCAGATGTCCGTGGAAATCGATAGGAGAACTGTGGAGACATTCCATGCCCTGGATCAGAAGAATTATAGACGAAACATTGTTTTATGTTATCTGTGGAAATACCGTAATCGTTCTCTTGAATAAATATAACTCCGGAGGTCGTTTATTGGAAGTTGCAGCGATAAAAAATAATATTAAGTTATCAAAATATCAACACTGACAGCTCCCATTATTAGTGTTCGACTGATTTAAATCAACTAAGACGGTTCGACATAAGATAATGATTTAACTGTTATTTCAGTGTTTTGGGATGACAAATTGTTATATAGACCCTATGGAACATCGATATATCGAACTTCGTATAAAGCGAAACTTGTAAAGGCGGAAATTATAAATCTAGCTTCGTCGTATGTAAGTATTAGCGACGTCAACCTTCAAGGGTATAGTTTAAACATCGAACAAAGTCGGCATATAAAATGAGCGCATCAACACACATACACGCGCGCGCGCGTATATATATATATATATATATATATATATATATATAAAATGCTAGTTTTAATGCAAGAGATGAATATCATGTTATTATCTATAGGTCTATAAATAACTCACATTACAGATATCCATCATAAACGATAATTTGAAGTCGGCACTGATATTCATATCTTTATTGGTTAACACGTCCTGAATATTTGGAATAACATAAATATTATTATCTCGCAAGATAATTTATACATTATATATATGTCAGTCATATTTGTTATATTATCATTGTTGTATAATGCTGTTGAAGGCTATGCCATATATATATATATATATATATATATATATATATATATATGTGTGTCATATGCTTTAACAGCATTTTAGGCCTCTACCTCTATAAATAAAACTATCCATAAATCAATCTAAATAAAAAATTGTTCTACACCTCCACATATCAATACATATACACGTAGACGTATACATGTGTTTGTGCTACACATCAGCCTGTCTCTCTCTCTCTCTGTATTTGTGTGTGTGCGCGCGCGTGCGTGCGCTTGACTTACAATGAGACTTCCTCTGGAGGCGTATGATGTTATAATTCCTTTATACGGTTGGTCAACTGATAAACCAATAACTGGATTGATGTTCTCATGATGTAGTTCTCGTACCTGAAATGATACAACCAGTAGAACGGGCACGTTGTCGCACCTACACATTTAAACGGTGTATGGCGCCACCGGTCAATGACCTGAAAGAAAAACTAGACCGAGCACGCCCACCGATTTGATGGCAAACAGATCCCAACATCCGGTGGGGGGAAATGGAAAGCAGGCTGCTAAAATCAGGTTTATAAACATGGTGAATTCTTGTTGTGTCGTTGGTTGCATAAGCCATGGAAGTAATATAAAAGGAACAGATTTAAAATAGCTGTTATAGCGTTTTGTTGAGGGTAATTAAGCTTAAATAGTATTATATTCGACAACCCTGTCTGTCGTTTGATCCCAATTGGACTAGATCGACGGACTTACATAAACGAGCATCTGAGCAAGAGTGAGTTATATGATACATTTTATGTAACGGAAATTAGCAGAAAAATGGCTGTAGAAAACTGAAATTTAATAAACTTGACTGACGATTGCAGTTGGCTGTGAATATCTAATCAATATGTCGAGTCAATCAGTTATCAAAGCAATGGGGTAGCTTTCTACTTAGCAATTAGCAGTTCCTGGAGTAACTATTAAAAGAATGAAGTAGCAGACTAGATTGGTACTAGAAATGGTATATAAGGCATTGCCCAAATCAGACTTTCCGACATTAATCTGTTAATATCTTCATCGTGGTGCACGAATATATAATTTGTAATGCAGAGGTCCGGCCACGCCAGGAAGGAATGGAACGCGATGGTTGTAACCGTTGGCAACAGAGGACATGCGACACAGGTGTTACCAGGGCTGCTTATGGAGAAGCATGTCCAGCGACATGGTTCTGCTGACATTACCTCACGCCTCCTGGCATTGTGGGTAGAATATTCTGCTGGCACTCGTTCTGCCGGATCTCTCCCGTCAGCTGGCGCCGTCGGCTTATCTGTCCTCGAGCTGAGGAGTGAGTTGTTTGTAATACATGTAATAAAAATAAGATTTATACACAGCTTCGTTGTTGTTATTTATTGTTGTCTTTGGCCTCATGGGTAAAGCGTGATACTATTTACCTAGGGCTATGGTCATTATGTGCTGAAGGTCGCGGGTTCGCGAGTTTTTCATCCAACCAGGCAACTTGCAAGGTTTTCTCCACCGAATATGCCATATATTCTAAATTTATTTATAATTAGTCTGCGTGGGGAAGCTATATGCCATTTCTGCCATTATTATTTATTAAAAATCACATATAGTTATTAAAATTCCAGAACATTTGATAATTTGTAAAACAGCCGTGTGCGCTGGAGAACGTGGCTCCGCCATTTGTTCAGAGAGGACATTGCACGGCTGCCGGGTTCGCTGGTGACCATTTAAACACGGACACATTCCTAATCAGTGTTTCCCTGGCAAATGCACACAATTATACCAGTACAGGCTGTCTAAGGGGATCGTTTTGTAAGTGTCCGAAGGCCCCTTTACATACATAATAAAGACTAGAATCCTCAAACATTCTTGTGTATAATAAAAAATGTTTGCTTTGTTGTCCAAATACCAACCTCTCTGAGTGATAAGATCAGTTGCTGGTCAACAAATAAACATTCTGCAGATACTCGTGTCAGATGGACGGTCATTCCCTGTTAGAGACAATAACGACATTTAGAAGAGATAAGAGAATCTTCAGTTTCATGAAGTAGATCTATTATTCTAAAGTTGTACGATTTCCTATTACTTGTATATATACAATATTCAATAGACGATTTCCCCAACGCATGCGCAGTGCATCAAATGATTGCGGTTTGCGGGGTAGTGCATTCCTTTACAAATTCACATTTTTTATTCACAAGACCAAAGCGATTTACAAATTCTTTTTATGAAATATCCATTATGTATTATATTTTCCTATTTTGTCTTTTGTTAACAGATAGGATTAATTATTTGTCGGAAAAAGTCAGCGTTCATGAGGTGGGCGAAGCTAAGCTAGAGGTAATAACTGACGTACTGTAAATCAAGTGTAATGACAATAAACTCTAAATATCTGATAACGCACAGTATGAGTATCAAACACAAGGATAATATAATTACCTCAAATATATAACCTTCAATACAGAGTTGTTTGATTTAAATCATGATTTAAATTTAAAAAATCAAGCATTTTGAATTTTATTATGTTTCATTTGATTTTCATGATTATTGTAGAGTCTATTTATTGTTATTCTAACAGGTCATACTAATCAGTGTGTTAGGAAATGTTTGAATGTTGTTTTAAACAAAATTTATAAAAATCGATTTAAATAAAAAATCATGATTTTTTGCAACCCTGCTTCAATAAGATAATTCTCCTTTTCTCATATAATGGCTGAATTATCGTTATTTACTGCGTTATTGTCGGACCCCCAGCATAGTTAATGAATATTCATTTGCTCAACGACTATCCGAGTAACACATTTACAACCTTACTCCGGTGCCAAATATTACATATTATAATTAAAGAATGGTGTAGTGTGAAACTATATTTATTTATGTAATCAAACATAGAGTTGGCAGGGTTGTTGTGTTTTTATTTATTGGGGGGGGGGTCTATCCGAAATTATCATTAAATGAGAAGCCTAGCATAAAGTATGAACGACAGATGACCCATTAATAAAACGACACGACGTCAAAAATGTGTATTTACTGACAAAATAAAATATATATTATTGTAAAATCTCATAAAATTCAGAACTGTAAGAAATAAATTATTCAAATGTCGCGGAAATCGTCTATTAATTTACACTTATATTTGATCTTACCTTATATATAAGATTCTCGGTAAGGGCTTCATCCAAACGAAATCTATTCAAAGATGATGAACAATTCTGTAAAAAACAGAGAAGCTGTTATATATTGATTGTCTGTGATAGGAGTATGTCTATATTTCGAACTTGAAACAAAGACCTACGTCATTTTGTATGGCTTTACGAATTAAGGTTATATTATAATTATATTTGAAATAGAAATGATAATTACATTATCGTCGACCAGTTTGAGCTCATCGCATTTAATTCTCCAGAAGACTTCATTTGTAGAGCCTCTTTCCAACTTCAATTTCCTAACACACAAAACAAATTGTATAATATTAGGTGGTACAATATTATATTACCGATTCAAATGACATCCACACTGTATATTTATATTTTGATCTACTTTATCTAGATAAAAAAATACACGTTTGCATCCAGGAACCAGTTAATCTCTGTCTGTATCAAGGTCTTTATAATACTAAACACCTATAATTTATCAATATGTTTCCCTTATTTACCTGTAAATAAAAATGGCTCCGACAGAAGCAGCCGCTAACAAAGCTAAAGAGCCACAGATGAATCCAGTGGTTAAGATACCTGTAATAATGATTATATAAAATTTATGCGACATTTCGCTGATACACCACGAGTATTCAATACACAGTTCAGATAGTCCAGTTTGCTCTCATACTGTTGTACAGCTAATATCCAGAATTATATTGTTATAATATGAAATAGAAGATTGGAATCCTGTGTTTGACGCTGATATTGTTTCCTGGATCAGCGTCAAGTTAACAATACTAACATGCCACTAATTTCAACCATGAAAGGATAGAGCTAATAATTATTGTCAAAACAAAGAGTGAAGTGAAAAACTCGGAACTCCATCACAACATCGATCGTCGATGAGTAACCTGTCCACTTCTGAGTATATGTGTTTTCAGTTGTGTCAGCAGGGAGAGACCAATAAGTAATCGAGTTTGTTTGTTATTTTAAGTCAGTAATATTGGTTGTGTCTGGAGGTACTAATATAATAATTAATATAATATTAAGTTCTACCTGTTGTTTCTGAACATAGCTCATCTTTCCAACCACATACAGGTCTATCAAGCGGTATTTCTGTTTTTCCACCAATGAAGGTGACCTCTACGCCATCCTTTAGTTTGATGATGTCGTCTTCCAGCGAATATTCTCCTATGTTTATAAATTGATCCCCGGAAAATATCTGAATGGTGTAAATATATTCTGTGTCGCCAGCACTATCAATATGAACAGTCCCCGTCATACCTGTAAATATATGTGTAAAATGTGTGTGTGTGTGTGTGCGCGCGCGCGCGCGCGCGTGTGTGTGTAAAATGTGCGTGTGTGCGTGTGTGTATGTTTGTGTGTATATGTGTATGTATGTATGTGTGTGTGTGTGTGTGTGTGTGTCTCTGTGTGTGTGTGTGTGTGTGTGTGTATGTGTGTGTATGTCAGTCTACTTAGACGCTTCTGCCTAGTTTTTGTTGTGTTTGCATGAGTTTGTATGTGTGCACTTCGTACCTGTGAAGTTCCTGTTAAACATTAAACTAGATATATGATCTAGATCTTGGACGCTGTGTCCCAGAAGCATAGCGTCTTGTAGAGCAAGAGCATAGAGGAGTACCGAGTCATATAACAAACTAGCATGATCATCAACCTGGTTATAATATAATAAATAATAATAATAATATAAAGATGTTATAACACGAAACATTATTATAGATTGGTCATACTATATCATATTATTACAGAGAAGTAGATATATATATATATATATATATATATATATATATATATACGCGATGATGATGATGATGATTTGTGTTTTACGGCCATTGTTGTGCACATGGTAGGCTAAAGGGTCAAAGGTAATGAAGCGAAGTCGAAAATGAAACACTCTTTTGATGTGCAGACACCGAGATTCGAACTCAGGTGGTAGTGATCTGTGATCCAACGCGCTACCAATTAGTTCACGGAGGCGCCTCTCTCTCTCCCCTCTCTCTCTCTCTCTCTCTCTCTATATATATATATATATATATATATATATATATTACTTTATCATTTCAGTCCCACAGACAAAGCAACTTCAGTAACAACAACAGCAAAACAATAACAAAAACAATAATTGTACAACCGTATTTAAATAGAGTAAAATGCCTTCAATAATACGGTAACACAATATTAACTTGCGTACAACGTCATAACAAAACACGTACTTGTGTATCCTTATCCATGATGTAGTTAAATGGCGGCCGCTCATTGGCCAACTTTACCCTATCCATAAAGTTCTTATATTTCTCGTCATGTGGAACCTTCCAGTTAACATTTAATAAACCCTGGAAGGCATGCCTCGCTTCTTCATCTCTACCATCGTCACCTTGTATACTGTCTACTCACAAATATGATAGAATGACATAAATAGAAAATTGTTGGCATTACAATTAGCACGAGAAATGAGGATGGGACTTTTATTAAATCTGTTTATTAACAAATATCTCACAAGTCATCTGATTTATGCTGGCCTATCGGATAATAGACATAAGAAGACAATTATTTATTATCGTGATATAAGATCATACATAATGAGATATGCTAAACTAAAGCATCAATGAAACCGCTTATAAGTTAAACTAGTTCACAGTAAATCTAACAACAAACACGCATCTACAATACAATATCAGAGAGCTTAAATATAGAGAGACGTTACTCTTACCGCGCCATGTTGAATTTTGAACCAGTGGCGCCTCAAGCGACCGGAGGTATTTCTCAGATAAACAAAAGCTCTCTGGTTGTCCATATGAGATCGTGTACATGTGTGCGATGGTTGAAATGAATTGCCAATACTAGTACTATATGTTACATGATCACATACTCCTTTATTAATAAACACTTTAATTGTGCGCACATGATATTGAAGGAAACGAAGCTCTGAAACTGTAAATAAATAATTAAGTGATTTCACAGCCCGTCACTTAATTAATTCATAGCCTACAATTTGCGATCACTTGACAGCTGATCAGAAAATAATTGAACGTGGTTTAGGTTATTTCACAGCTTTGTGTGTGGAAGGCGTAGTTTTTTTAAATGAAAACAATTAGGTATATATGAGGTAAATGCATACAAACATACTTTCATCGTGTCAGTTTATCATAGTCCATAAATTTTTATTTATTTGGATATAGACATATTATGATATATACAGCTATTATAACACAACCATAACACAATTCACCATATATTTATCATATCTGTTTATCATATATTAACTAAAAAAATTATAAGTTCATTTAAAGTCTACACCTCAATAATATAGACCATGCAATATAGACCTGCCCAGCTGAGAACAAAGAATATACATGGAATATTAACAATGTTTATGTTTGCGTTAACATGTTAGAGATAGAGAAATTAGTACTTTCATACAATAAGCGGCATCAAATCTCTTGTGCCACAGGTTCATCTATAGTTACAATCAGTCATTTGTTATCAAATGGACAGAATAACCCAAATTGCTTCCAGCTCTAAACAATCACTACTACAAAAATATGACATTTAGTCCAGATCAGTGAACTGTTTAAAGTTAGACAGAATATACCCAGAGGTGTAATAGACACATGCATTGACTACTGTAACAGATAACACCAATAAATCTGTAACCAAGAGATTGGTCTGTTTACATGGTATCTCATCATCATAGAACTTCAAGGACTGAAACAGAACAATACCTTGTAAAATAATGACTTGAACCAAGTGCATACACAATGTGTAAACACATGTTTTCCTTTTTTCCAAGTTGGTTAAAGAATTTGATTTGATATGCATTTAAGTTATGAAGAGAAGTATACCTATTAAAGCACATGAGCTGAACATTCAAGTACTAATTCAAGTGCTGGTAATCATTTTTTTTTGTATAAAGATATGAAATGGGCTGACAAAATTTCATGGGTTTGATGTCCTGTTTCTTATTTAATTAATTTTATAATACCAATTTTCACCATTAATATTTATAAATATTAATTAC
Source organism: Paralvinella palmiformis (assembly GCA_025642065.1). Taxonomy (NCBI): domain Eukaryota; kingdom Metazoa; phylum Annelida; class Polychaeta; order Terebellida; family Alvinellidae; genus Paralvinella; species Paralvinella palmiformis. The sequence continues at coordinate 274,145 of JAODUP010000834.1, forward strand.
CATCACAGCTGGCCCTGTCTCCTGTATATGTCTCCTATCTGTTAATACCTTCCTCTTTGATTTCAGTGCATGCATGCGGTGGATTTGGTACATCAAAAATAGTTGGAATAGCATTCTAGATAAGTTGTCTGGTTCATGAATTCCGTTTCAGTGAAATGCATATCATACATTCTACAATTAGTATTCAAGTAATTTAAATCTTTCCTCATCATATATCTGAACGACAACAATTAATAACCCATCTTTTACTTCTGTCAATAGAAAAAATTACAAAATGAATGTTTCTACCACTAGTTGAGGTATTTAATAATTAATTTCATAACATTTAAATTATAAATAGAAGTCCATATATATCAATAAGTACCAATTACTTACGTTTAAAAATAAATATGGATGCAGGTGATGATGTAAATACTCAGCTACTTATAATTATTGTAATTAGGGAAAAATTATCTGATTATAGTAATGTAGTTTTAGAAGTACAATTATATTATTAACAATAACAAAGTAAAATATACCTCCAGCCCATAACATCTTCAGTGGCTCCAGTACTTGTAACTGTAAGCTTATGTATATCTTACATACCCATTTTGTGATTAATAGGTTGATATTGTTCAATAAAATTTAATAAATTTTGTCTGAAACAAATATAGATTTAGATAGATCCTGTTTGAGCCTACTGCTTGGGTCATATCAAGTAGGGGCGTGTCTACTTCAAATTGTTATGCTTATTTTTTAAATATCCTTTATTAAGTTTATTTTTAAAAAGCCAGATCATATCCAATTTTTACACTAGCTTTCATTTCCTTTCGGGGGTGTCTTTATTTGTGCATACTTTTTCTGTTACTGCAGCCGAAAGCGGCGCAGAATGAACCAGTGCCATTAGGCGCCATGTTAACGAAGGGAGCTGTCCGTGACAATCTACCTCCGGTCGCTAGGGCCCTGGGGCTCCATGAATTCAAAATGGCGTCCCATGTTAAAACGCGAAGTAACACGTCTTGTTATAAATAGTCTGACAATATTGCCGCCACAACTGCGCCACCAAGCGGTTGAAATTTGACGTTCTATCAGAATGTTGTGACGTACGAATCTCAGACCACAAGAAAAATGAACACGTCTTTCTTTTTTTCTTTCTCACAGGTTATATATTTTTTGTTACTAAAGTGAGCAAAAGGTCAACAAGATCCAGAGCTTTTATGTACAATACATTCATAACAAATATAAATAAACGGTCATTCACAAATGCTATTTCTGATAATTTTGTGAACTATACGTGTTTGTCGAGGCCTGAAATGACCATCCTGTAGCCATTAAACAGACGAGAGGCAAGCTCTCACGTAATACAGTTTGTTATGGGTATTATGTCTCCATTTGTAAAGCCTGGATACATCTTGGCATGAATCAGTAAAACCGAATCAAATGTATCTTCAAGTGTATTATCATATAATTTCTCTAGTAACTGAGCTTATGTTGTGCCTATTAGATTCCTTACAAAGTCACAATTGGAAATATCTAACACCAGTTGTACCTCTTCTAATATATTAAGTTATCCCTTTTTACAGCATTCAGTATTGTTAACAATGCAGAAAAATGACGTTGCGAAATGTGAACTTTAACCTCCTTACCTGAGGTCATGCCGTAGGTAATAATGACGTATTCTCCTGTCAGCTTCCCAAGATCCTGAAGTAACAGCATACGACGACGTACCTCAGCGGAACTGGCGCAGAATAATATAACTGGATAAATACACGGATTGAATATTATATAAACAAACTCAGACATGGAATAGACAAGGAGAAATACATCAGTGAAGACAAAATATATAATTACTTAGTCGAATATCTGATGATAATTGATGTTTTATAACCACTTTTATGCACATGGTAGGCTAAATGGGCCGAGCGATCTCCAAAGGTAATGAAGCAAAGTCAAAGATGAAACACCCCTCAGATATGCCCAAGCCGAGATTCGAACTCAGATGGCAGTGATCTGTGGTCCAACGCGCTACCAATTAGACCACGGGGGCGCCTCTAGTCGAATATCTGATAAATCTAATGTTTACCTTTAGATCGTTTCAGTAGAAATTCAAATGTGCGTGTAGTGTGTTCTATATTCTTCATAGAATGAATTTCCACATTATCCATGGTAGCAACCGTGTCATGAAGAATGAATTCTTCATTTTCCTGAGCGTTAGTAATACATTTATTTAAGGGGCGAGAGAGAGAGAGAGAGAGAGATTTACGTCATATCCGCGTAAAATGAACGATTTGATCAACTCGCCAAACATATAGGCTTAGGTACAAGCATGGAATATTCTCTAATGGAGTACATTCGAAAATAGGATAACATAGAAACATTCTGAATTGTGCTGTATACGGAATCAAAGAACGGTTTTCAATTTTTTTACTATGCATAATATTGTCAACATGAGAAAGGACATTTATCGCAATCGGAATACGTACACATTGTCCCTTCAGTGTGGAGGAAATATATCTGAGGACCTTATATACTAGATACGTCCTGTCACAACTTACCTCAGTATAACTGAGAATGGCTTGTGACATCAACTCGTACGATTCACTCAAGTAGGAAAGTACACTAAAACGCCTCCAATTATAATGGCGAAGCAACGCCATTATTGGCTTCAGCAAAACGTCTTTCGATCTTATGGTGCGTACTAAGATTGGAAACTGAAACGTTCGATAATGCAATAATTACTTATTGTTGGTATCTTAAAGACGAAAACATACGAAAGTAAAGACGATGATCATTGTTGTTCTACGGCCATTTTTGTGCACATGGTAGGCTAAATGGGCCGAGCGACCTCCAAAGATAACGAAGCGAAGTCAATGACGAAACACCAGATATGCCAACGCCGAGATTCGAACTCATGCCGTTGGTAGTGATCTGTGATCCAACGCGCTACCAGCTAGACCACGGAGGCGACCCATCAAAGGTAAAGATTCTATTGGTAGATATCAGGTGAAACAAAAACCAAACATCAAGAGATTAGAAAGACATGATAATATTCTGAGCGTGTCTCTAAATAAACTAAATGAACAAAGGAGACTGCATTACCAATAATTTTTTGGATGTTGATACAGACTGACATCCCCATGAGACCATTGGCAAGGAATTCTTGGCGGCAAACAGTCCGAGAACCTCACAAACCGGATCACAGCCACCACCGATAATGGCGTCCATCGTCCTCCTCTTGGTTTTACTGTGCTGTATCAGCTGCCAGATGGTCTTGCCCTGATTACATCCCGTGTCATAGTAGGATATGTCGATCGTGTAATCGTTCAATATCGACTCATTGTTGTTGATGTCGTCTGCTGCCAGTTGGGCCGCCGGAGCGATGGTCTGTCCAACAGACCACGAACCACTTTTAGGCAGGAACACCGCTAAATTGATGACCTCCTTCGACGCCATTTGTCCTCGAACGATGACTACGAGAAAGAGAACCATCAACATCATCCCGTCAAAGGTCGGCTAGAGTTATGGATAGTTCGGTGTTATTTGGCTGAATAACTACTGCATATAAAAAATGATAAATGAAATTATCAATACTGAGAGTTGATGATCGTAGACTACTTCATTTGTCTGTTTGAATGAATAGGTGAGTGAGATATAGATAGATAGATATATAGATAGATAGATATAGAGATAGATAGAGATAGATAGATAGATAGATAGATAGAGAGAGAGAGAGTGAGTGAGTGAGTGAGTGAGTGAGTGAGTGAGTGAGTGAGTGAGTGAGTGAGTGAGTGAGTGAGTGAGTGAGTGAGTGAGCAACATTTTCTCGACCATTTCCTGTCGCTTCCTTTGTGTCATCACTTACCCTATCCAGGAGCTAATAGCGGTCCGATTCTATACTCCAGAACTCTTGCTCGTATTTCAGGGAGTATCCCCAGACTGTCGCTTGCTTAGCACAGCCTTTATGGTGGAGTCCTTCCCGTAGAGGTTCTGTGTCTGAAAATAGATTTGTAAAGTTCCGGACTCGAACCAGAAGGGATCGGTAGTTGTATAAGAACACTGATTATAATAATGGAACGTTCATTACTTTATTGACCAATGGGAGACAATCCGCTCGACGTACAATAAGTGACCAACGACAACGATCACACATCCTGATCCAGACAATAGATATAAAAGTCTGTTGAGGTCAGTGAATGGTTGCTTTGTTCAGTATCCTCGATGCTCACGTCTGGTACATAAGGGCTATCTATACTCTCTAAAGATAGAAGACAATCAGACCGAATATCTACATTGGTGGATGAAAGGCCGTCATAAGATTGTAATCTAAGGAGTATGACTGGTATGTTGTTAATCAATGGCTCCGGCAAGTAAGACATACAATGAAGTAGATTTACCTGACGTCTGTTTCGTTAATTGTATCAGAAACAATTTAGTCGAGCTGTAAAGGTAACCATACAGTTGGCTATAACTATTAGTTTATTCTGTTTGCATTAGTTACTGGCTACCTACCTAAGGTTATATATTTATATCATTGCTCATTTAGATACTAGATTTCTTCGGAATACATACATACATATATATATATATATATATATATATATATACACACACACACACACACACATATATATATATATATATATATATATATATAAACTATTAGTTGGAGTATGACTAGTTTCGTTTAGCAAGGCCAAACTATTTACGGCTTTTTAGATCGATGCTACTTTGATACGTACACTCATATATGAGGAATTTTTAGACTGAAAGAAATCCCACCACATATCAAGATTTTAATGGGGGGGGGGTGGCGCTATTCAATTCAACTGAAAAACTGGTGATATATTTGTGTGAAAATCATGTCAATTCTTTTCTGACACAAATTTACTTCGTTCTAGTATGATTGTTATTTTGTTTAAAATGTAAAACCAACGCATCTTTCCACCAGAAATCCACTTGCCGAACATTTCTATCAGGGGTGGGTCAAGTACATGGGCAATGTAGTTAAGTAAGTGTACTTTCAATTTACCAAGTGCAAGTACCTATCTAAACAAATCTTACAAGTACATTGTGAAAATAATATTACAAATAAAAGTACAAAGTCATGAAATGTTGTTTTTTTCTGACCACATTGAACAAATATCATCACTTCATAAACTAAATGATGTCTTTGATCTGGAGGGGAAACACGTCATGTTTCTATCTGACTTTAATTCTGATCGCATATTATTTTTTTAATTGTAGATCAGAATGATTTAATAAAATTATCATTATTAATAGTCATGTCATGTTTAATCGCTATTCACAAATAAGATATTAATCCCGAATTCGACATTTAGGTTCCATTTAGAAGAAATCTTATTTTAGTAATCCAAACTCTGTCATTGACCAGCACTTCATTGTCATGAAGAAATCGTCTATGTACCTGACTAATGTCTTGTAAACTCTCATTTATTATAATAACAAACTAAAATCCAACTCGTATTTTTATTCTTTTATGAATAATGCTATCTCCTCGATAACTTCTGAGCTGCGACATTCAAAATCTAAAGTAGGAGTCATTACTTGGTCGTAGATACTTTATGGTCAACTTACTTCGATAGATCTGTAAAGTATGTTCTCTCTCAGTCATTCGGGTAGATTATCGTAAAAATAGACGTTTGACCACAAATATACTTTGTATGGTAGTTTTAATCCATAAAAACATTATTTTCATCAACGGTTCTGCGAGAAATATATCTGAACAACATCTCCATTTAACTAGAGATGTCTTTAATGACTGTTAGGAAGAACTTATTATGCTAAATGAAGCTATAAATGGTATGGTGTCCCGTGGTGGCAATAACAGAGATAATATCATTGTCTTTGATAAAAAGGATGTAGCTGAATGTTCTCTTGGTGACTTACTTACTTATCCTGTTCGTCAGTATGGTTCCTCCACGGGGTCCTGTCCTTTGCTGTGGCTTAGCCTCGGCCTACGAGAGCACATAAGCAGATGTGGTCATACTGCCAGATGTCTGGTTCAAGTCCACTATGGGGCCCCTTGTGATATTTGTTTTAGCGGTTTCCGTAACGTGTTTATTTTTACGGGGTGGGCTTGTTAGCCCCACTCCCAAACATCAACCTGGAGGACTAGATGTTGGGTTTCATCTGATCCTTCCTCTGAGACATGCCCGGCTGTGTTAAACACGTCAGTGGCTTCAACCACCGTCTGGCATAGCTTCCAGAGTCCTCGAGACACGCAAACCCTCTCACCATCAGCAAGATACCAGTACAGAGGACTAGATAAAACAAATTGATGATTAATGTTCACAGCCTAGATTGGTTGTAGATGAGCTACTAGCTTATGCTTTCTACAACATCGAGAGATATTCAACATCATCAATCTGATTCTGGCATTCTATCACGTTGATATTTTATATGATACCAAAATAGTCTTACGGGATAATTACGAAGCTTACCAACTAACAGTCCAGAAAGGGACAAATATAAGATAAGACACTGAAGATGTCATGGAGAGTGGCAAACTCATTGATACTGAATACTCTGACAAAGTTGTTTAACTCCTCTCTGTATTTATGCTTATAATCTAAATAAACTTCCAAACATAAACCTTGGTGAGTTAGAGGCCTTTCCCTTCTGAAATGTGTGAGCAATAATAATAATAATAATAATAATAATGCATGTTTATATAGTGTCAGAACTAAGTAACCCTGTTCTAAGTCGATGTACAGTATTATTATGGGTGAGTGTACCGGTATCCAACATGACGACATTGCAGCTCCCGGAGACTCGAACCCGCGACCCTTCGGCTACGAATAGTGACCAAGAACGACAAATGACCCATGTCAGTATACCACAAAGACAGACGTGTTGGTTTAGTGTCCAGCATACCTTCTAATATCAATACTGCCGCGGTAAAAACTTATACAACAAATATATTAAATACTTCCGAGACCCAATGATACGTCAATGACTAGGTAACAATATCACGTAATAATTACGTTATTAAAACGTAATGATCAAATTATCCTTACGTAATTATAAATACGTATTTCTTACGTTAAAGTGTGGAATTTTAGTTACGTCACCACAACGTATTTTAATAACGTTACAATAACGTTACAATTACATAATGCCAACGTAATTACAACGTAATATCAATGACGTTATGACAGCGTAATAACAACGTAATATTAACAACGTAATGACAACGTAATATTAATGTCATTGTGAGGGTTGATATTTCTCAATAGTTTTGCCACTCCACCCACTTGCACTTTTATGTCTGCCATGGGAGGGTGGGGCCTTCGTCCTAAGTCAGGCATGTGCTCTGTACTCTCCTTAGTGAAGACGGAGGTAAACTGTTTGTTCAGTATATCTGCCTTGCTAGCCGTATCACTGTATACCAGGCCATCCTCTGATATAAGCGGAGCAACACCATTATTGTCACACCTCTTGCTTTTGACAAAGCTCCAGAAGCGTTTTGGGTGTTTTTTAAGGTCAGGAGTTATTATGTCTCTGACATAGCGGTTGTATGCATCTCTGCGTGACGTGCGTTGGATCTTAGTTAGATGTTTGAAGCGGTCCCAGTGATCTGGGTCTTTGGTCGACATGGCCTTGTTATAAAAATATAAGCCCGTTTCTTACGTCGTGCTAGTCTCTTAATGATGGAGTTCATCCATGGAGGGCTGAAGCGGGTAGAAGAGATTTTGATAGGGACTGATTCCATGATGTTCCCTATACCCTGATTGAGCACGTCCCACAGTTTGTTTATGGGAGTAGTCTCAGAGTAACTACTTAACATTGATACTGATAGACTAGCGGTAGTGGTGTATTAATATATATATATATATATATATATATATATATATATATAATTACACACACACACATATATATATATATATATATATATATTTATATATAAGTGTACTATATACTATAAGTATATACTACATGCATATTAATATACATTATTTTAATGCTTATTTAGCGTGTACCAGGATCAGGCAGTCAGCTGTAGTGGGGTGAAAGATTAAAGTACTGGAAGGGGGGGGGGGGCTTTGTATCTATAATTCTAGGGGCCCGACTATGGGTCAATACGATCTTGAGATCGAGTACTTACACCATTTCATAAACTTTAACTAGCAAAACGTTGAAAGGAAGAATGTAAAAATATCATTAACCCACTAATGTCTCAATCTGTGAAATATCACAGTTTAATGTTACAGAGAGAGGACAATATTTAGTTCTGAGTTCTGAGAAAATATGATAACATTTTCACTTTCGTTTATATATTCACTGACAAAAATAATATTTGATCACACACACACGGGCACACACACACACACACACACACGGACACCAAATAGAGGAGAAGCATTTTATGTAACACGAGACCAGTATACAAAATAGTTAACAATAGTAGGCAAGATGTTGTAAAGATATAGATAAATCTGTTCGAAAAAGCTCTGAAAAAAAACCCACATGATTCAACCAACAGATGAATACACATAAATAATCACAGATCAGTTGACAATTTTACATATTTCTTTTCACAACCAATCAGAATAGCAGAAAGTTGATAGAATCAAATACCTGTGTACAGGTACATACTGAATATCACAATCACATCATCAGATAGATCAGTCTACTGCCAGCACCAATAACATACAACAGATAAATAAATAAATAAATAAATAAATAAATAAATAAATAAATAAATAAATAAATAAATAAATAAATAAATATATATATATATATATATATATATATATATATATAACAATCAATAGATAAATATATCAGGAGTAAGGAATCTGTTTATCTTTTAACAAGTTGAATGTGTATATGTTTGGAAATTATGAGAAAAAAAAATTAAAAAACGACTTAACTCCACGTTACTTTCACTGCTGTCACTAATAGCTATAACTATTCTCTCTCTCTCTCTCTCTCTCACACACACACACACTTGTATTTACTATTCTAATACTAACAGTAATAATACTTAAACTATTGCAAGCTGCTATGACAATAACACATACACAGCGTGGTTACTTAATGTTTGAGGCATACCAACACACACACAAACACACACACACATACACACACACACACACACCCATACACACCAACATTATCAGATGTTACACTAAGACAGATACTAAAGACTAGCATTTTTATATACTAGAAGCAGTATATCATTAATCTAGAAGTACATAGCTAGCTACAGACAAATGTCTGTTAATAATCTTCTGGAATTTCTCTTCCTTTATCTCACATTATCATATCTCTAATGTATATTTAAGATTTATTCCCACTTCCTACTATCATGGAACTTTTGCACTATTTTCCTTACCCCCCCCCCCCTCCCCCCACTCATATATTTATAGCCTCAGCTCAGTCTGTGATCTTATTTGTCATTGTTTGACTTCTGCAACCTTCAGATAATGTGAAGAGAAACTAACTGCAACAAAATACAGCATCAGTCAAATGATAAAAACAAAGCTAATTCCAAGAAACACTCAATATTTATAGTAAGCAATTCAAAAGCTTTGCTGATAAACAATGTACATTAAGAGGTTGATGATAAACAACGGCATTCAGAGACGGACAATCAACAATGACATATCCTTCATAAGGCAATAACAAAACATCTATAGCTCTTATTTGTAAATCGTGTTTCGAAACAACTTGATTATAGCAAATATACCATTAATGGCGCTGCACACAATAACAGGATATAATCAGAAAAACAAGCAACAATTTGTGGAAGCCACAACTCTCAACTCGTAATTTCCTAAATTACAACAAAGGGGCAACGATAACAAAATCTGGTTAGTGCTAAATCAATAATGACTGTACTGTGCCAGTCCCCACAGTGGCTTTGGTTTATACTATTGTGGCTAATTTAAATCTCGATTTTGTTGAAGCTGTTTTGTATATTCAGGTGATAAAAATGTTGTTCCCTTCAGACACTGATCTGATGCGTAGCTACTGTCAAGTGGAGTGTCACCTGGTTTTGGGAAGTAAAAGAGTATGAATCATTATATGATTGAGGCTGTGTAGATGGAGCGTGGTAAACTTAGTAAAAAATTCTTGTATTAAAAATTATAGTATTTAGAATATATTTAAAGTTAAGTTGATTCGAATATTTAATGTTTCGGATTAGCATGATTAGTAATAGTGAGATTTTAGTTGGTTAGTTTCTTTTTTAAACACAGACTGTTAGCTTCGGGTTATTTAGCTCGATTAAAACAATTTAGCAAAATACCAACTTAACACCAAAATAAAAACATTTAGATAAAAGATTCAGTCAGAACTGGCTAAAAGGGATGAAAGCTTTTCAAACAGACACCAAACAATTACAGCCATCTTGACTTCGCACCATTATGAAGCGGATAATTTTAAAAATGAAGAATGTGTGAAGAACTTTTGAAACCTTTAAATCGCCTTGTTGAAGATACCAGAACAAATGGTTTTAAAGTTATTCTGCAATTACGTGGAAAACTGTTAGCTGTCAGCATCCCTCTGCTTAAAACACACATCTTCGAACACTGCATGATTGCACTTTATTCTGACAGAGATTATGCACAAGCGAAGCGCGAACAAACCTCGATGAGTCCAGCGATCTCTGGCCACGTACATAACTGCAGGCACACAGTACTGTGCCACACCCAAATCGTCTGCCTCAGAACAGTTTAACTGCCAGACAGGAAGCACCACGTGTGTGTAGTGCTGGGTGGGTGGGTGGCGAGTGGGGGGGGGGGGAGGGGAGAAACATGCTCATTATATGAACAACAGAACACAACACCGAGCTATCAGAATTAGCATACCATGACTTAATAATTAACTAATTAATTACAAGAGACAGGCTTACATAAAGAAAAACTGAACAATAAATATAAGTAAGATGAGAATCATATATTATAGCAAGAAGATCACCAGTTATAACGTAATCATTTATTCTCAAATAAACTCAACTAACAACTACTGGTAACAGGGTTACATCATTATTCTATGCTATCTACCATTATTATAATGTATGAGAATTATTACAATTGCCTTTAATTTTTAAACATTTTTCATTAATTAAAAATAAACTACAAAGCTAAGAGTTGATCAAAATGCTTGTGCTTCAATTGTTAACCAACAACAAATTAATTTTTTAAGCAGAATATTCTACCTGCTTAAACAAATCCTAATTATTATTTTAAAAATAATAAAAATGTGAGTGAAACATGTAATGTTTAGAACAAATATATGCTGATAATGTAGCTTATGTTTGTTATCAATAAACACAACCAAGATTCATCCATAGTCATTATGATGTTTTAGAATAATGACTAAACAATACGGTGCTGTTTAGAATATGTCATGTGACAAAATCAACTGTCACCATGTAACATGCAAAGTTTGAACAAAGAAAAGTCTGATGAAATATATATATATATATATATATATATATATATATATATATATAGGGAGAGAGAGAGATAGAGAGCATAAATATTAATAACAAACAGCTTTATTTATCTATTCTATAAACAAAGTAGATTAAATGAATGTGTCTGGTACAATATAAGATTTAGCAACTTCATCAGTTTGTCTGTTGCCAAATTCAACAATAAATGACTTACTGAGACAACGAGTGTAAATACGGTGCTCTACACTGGATCTCACCACAGAAGGTGCCATATGAATAAACCAGACAGTATTGATGGAAAGCGATTACAGCATTCCATAATGGATAAATGGGACAGAAGTATTGAACCTACTTCTGCTAGAAATTGGGCAACAAGAGGACAGGTGTACACACTGGAGAGACAGCAGTATTAATTTTGTGTATATACAAGTGACAATGTCTAATGTAAGGAGATTCACGCTAAAATTAACAGTTTGTTATAATATGCTAGCAATTAGCACATTAAGTTCACATTGCTTATGTTTATATTAATCTACCACTACATGGTGCGTATTAAGTGACTACTACTTATCATAAACATATACATGTGCTGTTTTCTGTGAATGACCTTAATGTATGATGTCAATATATAATGGATGCAACAGAGTTAGTAATATGGTTAAATTATATCCTATCAATCATGCTGTAGGAGGTTTAAGCCCATTAAAGCCAATGGGATGGCATTTATTTATATTTTGTACAAGATAAACAGAAGAAACCCCTTTACCTCAGGATAGCCAAAACACTGATCAAGATGGTTCAGTTCCGCCGGAGTGATAAGCTGTAAACAGCCCTCAACAGATGAATGGTCACAGAGTTCTATGTTAGGGAAGCCGCCAGCCTCCTCATCAACCCCTAAAATATATAATGATCATTCTTTTATCATGTTGGCAAATCAATAATATTCTAATTGATAAAAAAGTTATGTTTGAAAATTAGTTTGAAAAGTATTCCATTCATCAAACAGGATACAAACAATAGTGGATGCCTTATTATAAGTATAAAACTATATAATTTTACTAAATCTATAGATTCTATTATTTTCATCATACTAACCTTTTTTATTAAATAACAACTTGAAACCAAATAAAAGTCCCCAGAATCTTTCTGTTATATGACGATGAATGTATGTACTTAACCTTGAAATAGAAGAAACAGCATTAATAAAGTTTGACCAACAGATATCCACCCAGAAGAATGGAGGGATCTGTTTTCTAAGTGAAGATTCCAAGATGTCAAGAGATTTAAAAAAAATATATTTGAAACACAATTTAAAATGATGATCCAATCACTTTAGGCATAATCTAATTATCTTTTCTTTCAATAGTCTGATTATTAATTATGTATATAACATACCTGTCTGGATTCATATCCATGCCATAAGCAAAGTAATACATATAACCTTGAGGAGGTCGTGCATTGATGGTGAAGCTGAGAGCTGGATGTGGACAGATTGGATGTGATCCATTCTCGGACCTAGTTGTTGACAAAAATACAGGTGAAAACCTTACATACTGAGAAGTGTGTGGGTATGTGTGTGTGTACATATATATATATATATATATATATATATATATATATATATATAATGATGGAGAGAAAAAGAGTGAACAGACATACCTTTTTCTATTTATATGAAGTAGGTAAACATTAAGGAATCTCCTACTTTGTTCAAACTTGGAACTTTGTAAAAAAGGTCCACTTCACACTGTGTATGTCTGTTGTGTTGTTTACTATAACACCTGTTAGACATGGTGCACCAATCTCCCACATACATACGTCGTGTGGAGTGGAGACATAACTTGACCTTTTACCAAGTTCAATCCAAATGGGAAAGGATCAGTCAAATTTACAAATTACAGATGTAAGAATGACAATTTATAACAGATCTAACTGGATTTAAGATGGTAGCAGATATATACATTGAGGGGATGTTTTAAAGCTAGTGAGTCACGTGGATTACTAATACTAGACACACAACACACACACACACACACACACACACATATTCTTACATTTGTTTAAGGATATTTTTGGTGGTAGCTTTCACTTCTAATGAATCTCCACTGGACCTAAAAACAAATCGAGAAATAATTAAATGGATTACCATAAAGAACCTTTATTAATATCAATATCAATTCTAAGCAAGATACATTATCACGAGTATAGGATTTAAAAATAATTATATGCAAACCTTGATGGATTTGGCTCGTTTTGAACAAACATTGTCATCTACTAATACAGTTAAGTACAGAGAGCTGTTTAAATGTAAATAACTTCAATACACTTACGGTGAGACTGAGTTATCAACAGAAGAACCTTCCTGAAAAATAGAAAGAATAGTCATGATTATACAGAACAACTCGGAACTGTCTCTTTGATGTATCAATTATTAGATTTTGTACGTCATTACGGCCAATAGACAATTAACAAAACAGTGTATGTCATATCTGAAGAACATATTATTGATAAACACAAACAATAAGTTGACCCATCTATTTACTTTTTGACCTCCTGACATTGGTTCCTGTAGCTGTACTGAGAATGCCTGCTCTGTGGCTTGTGTACTGTTTCCTGGCTTCAGGGGGCTGACCATAGTTGCCTCATAGCTGCTAATGTTATTATTCATATTTCTCATCACGCTGCCATCTTGTTTTTTCATATCTGTATCCTTCTCAACGAACTGATAAACTTTGATGTTGTCTTCCACGGCTTCCCAGTGGTGATCAATGTCTCCCACCAACTTGCTGCTGAAACCTCCTTCACAAAGTTGCTGGCTCACATCTCCATTTCTTGAAGGTTCAGGCTCGATGATTTTTGATGCTGAAGAAGACTTCACATCGCTATCATCAGGGACATCATTTTTATCATCATCATCATCATCATCAAAAGATCTTGTCTGTCTCAGACAGTCTTTGATTTCTGTCTGTACATCTGCTAATGACTTTTCAAGCAGATCCAAGTTGGAGAGAATTTGACCCTCTTCCTTCAATGCCTCTTTCTGACTGGATGATATGGTGTTAGATTCAGGATCACCCGTTACTTCATTGGCTGGACAATCAACAGGATTACTGGGTTCTGTGTTAACTGAATCTGCCTGATCTCTGACACTGTAAATAACTTGAGAGCCATGATTACCTTGGCGACCGTACTGCATCCCTTGATACGACCCAGATGTGATAACAGTATTATCATTTGTTGATCCCGACTCTAACTCTTGCCCTTTTCTCTGAAGCATCTCGGTGGCAAGACATTTTGCAACCTCATTCACATTCAAGTCCCAACATTCATCATCATCAGGTACTGCAACACGAGTGTCATTAGCGACTTCCATATTACAAGACTGGTGACTACAGTTCCGACAAACTATGAAGTAACTTCCATTTTCATAGTTGATGTCCTTATCTGTCGGCTGACCACAGTAGCTACATGGCTTGCTCCCACTTCTATCTTCCCTCACTTCTTGTCCATGATGACGTTTAGTCTTCTGTTGTTTGGCCGAGTTAGATTTCTTAAATCTTCCACTGGATGGTCGAAGACATTTGGATGAGATCACTGCTGCTGTTTTCGCTACCGACTTATTTCTGGCCGATTGAGGCCTTGGAGAAATGACCGAGGGTTTTCTACCAGACTGCGGTCTGACATTTAAAACAGCAGACATTGTTGACACTGAGCTGTCAAGGCCAGGACACTCTGCTCTAGCTGATACAGGCCTCGCTTTCAAAACCATCTGCCTTTTTTCTTCCGTGATAAACTCGTATGGACCTTTTGCACTTTGAGGCCTCTTTCCCCTCGGTGTGGTGCATCCTGCCCTTTTAAAAGGCATGCTCCTGACATCAGTCTCCCTTTCAGTCATGTCCTTGCTCTTACCACTTATGACTAAGTTACCGCAGTCTTCTGGCTTGATGATGTCCTCCCACTCACCAAGACGAGGCCTCAGTCTCATTGTCATCTGACTAGGAGGCCTATCAGCAGATGTACACACCTCATCAGAATCAAATTTTACCTCACCTATAGATGTACAGAGTACCTCACTCTTTTCAGTGTTTCCACCTCCAGATGACTTCTTAGGAGGAGCAGTCTGGTTTGTATTTGTAGAATTACTTGACATGACGCTGTTTACTGACCAAGCACCGGAGCGATGCGTCCCATCACCACTGCCGGGGTCATGACCTGTGTCATCATGCCAAGAATTCATCACTTCTGTGCTGCTAGGCCGACAGGAAGAACGACCCTTCTGCTTTGTGTTCTGCGCAACCTCACTGTGTCTTGGATTTGGAATACGATCCTGCCTGAAGCACGGCATTGCAGAACGAGAACGTCCTTTGTGGATGTCTGTTCTACCATTTGTGGCATCAGCAAACCTCACAGACTTCCTCAGACCAGTGTCATGCATGCTCATTGGTCGATGTAAGCTGCTGCTATTAACAGGTGTGTTAGTGGTAATATCACTACTTCTTTTTGCATCATCGTCAAATTCCAGGAAGTATTTCTCTGCCTCAGCCACTTCCTGGATGTCTGGATCTTCTTCACTGCCAACTTCCTCAACTTTATCAGGCCTTTGATCTCTTGCTGAGACATTGTTGGAAGAAAAAGAACTGTCTATGGCAAACTCGGCAATTTCTCGTCCTGTGAGATGACCAATCTGGTGACTTGTGGCATCACCAAAACTTGCCAAACTGTTTGGAGGAATTCCAAACACTTGTGCCTCATGCTCATCCAGTCCAGCACTTGCCCTATTAATGGTAACACATAGGAGACATTTCAAAGACAAACTATTTCAATGTGTCAAGATAACTGCATCATAAAGCATTCAGTGTATGGCTAAATCTGTTTAGAAGAACAATACAGGAACTTTAACATAATGGTAAAAAGTTCCACCTTACAGAAGTAAATAGTCAAGCTCTTCCTGATCTCTGGCATCAGTGTTATCTGAGGCAACAGATGTATGATGTATTGACTCAGCTGTCTGTGGCCGATCTCTCATGTAATCTTTGTTCAAATTCTGAAGCAGCTGACGTCTTCGCTGCAATGTTCGGTTCGGACTCGGCTTGTAACTGTGTGCACCTGAAGAGAAATATATCTCTTGAAAAACAAACATTCGTGGAAAGGTAATTAAATGTCATTTATGAAATTATCAAAAAATAAAACCTTATAAACAAATGCAGAAAAAAATATCATTCAAGATACAAGTTACAAATGTAACAGCAAAATAAATAAAATAATTGTCATAAAAATAACTACAATGAACCATTATTCAATCATGGTTCTTGTAGCAAATTATAAATGCACGATTATCAGTACAGTAGTTAAAATCAGCAAAAACCTTTTTCCTGATTTTTACCATCTAAATTACCATACAAACATGCTGAAGAGGTTATTATATATTGCTAAATATCACTCCAACCAGAAATATTTACACATAAGGGATCACTGTCATCTGTTAGAGAGCAGAAGATCAATCAACCAATACAATATGGAAATGATTCAGATAATAGGCTGGGTATTAATTAAATTATAGTAAATAAACAACTCACTCATATCATGCAATAATTATTTTGATATGCATGCATTTATTTACTAGTTTGAGTGTTGCTGGTCTTTATAAGTCTAAATCTCACTATATATCTAATAGATAAATCATTAAATCACTGATGTACAATGGGAATAAAATGCATTAATAATATTTCAAGCTGACACATCAAAGTTTTATATATATATATATATATATATATATATATATATATATATATTGAACTGTAATATAAGTAAGCAGGAGGGAGAGGCACTAATAAATCCTGTATAAATTAAGGAGCAGGCCTGGGTAAGTATAGCATCTCTATATTTTGTTTAGTTTCACCATACAGTTAAGTCGCAGTTCATTCTCAATTGCTGCCTGGCGATGCTGGACAGCTTTACTAAACATAATGGCTCCATCTAGTGCTGAATGCTGTCTGCATGGAAACACTGGATAATCAGTGAGATTAATTGAACAAATGGAAAAGTTCAATTTTCCATTTACATGTAGTTGAAGTTTCATGAGGAAACATGTGAAAAACATGAAATATACAGATTTATTGACAGACAAATGGACAGACAGACAGATTAAAAAAATTACAGACACATATACACACACATAACACACACACACACACACACACACACACAATCAACTCCTAACTAACTGGAATGTTTGATGCACATGGAGATAAAACTTGTAAATCTGGATAATCATGGTGTATCACCTGAAATATAAAATATTACACCCTCTCGATCATTTGATTCCCAATTATTCTTCAGTATTAAACTAGCCTGAGACCTCAAACTAAACAGTGTCAGTTGAAACCCAGTTAAAATAGATACATGATAACCAATCTTCTTGAAACTGCCACTTCATGTCTTGGCTAGAATATGGAATTTACATGTAGATAATCTTGAACGGTAACTATTCATGTTCACAAAGATTATATGTTTACCTGTTATATGTCTACTTGTAATAACAATATCCTGCTACTGGTAAATAAAATATAACTTGACTTGACAAATGGTGCTGAATTCCTCTAAATTATTCAATAATTTAGATATAAACAGTTTTAACAGATTTGTTTAATGCAGCAATAATTCCGCCATCTACTGGATGAATCACACTTCTGACCTTTCCATTGGTCAACATGTCTAGACAGTATGGAGGACTAAATATAAAGACAATATATCATCCTGGATAAGCTGTCCCATGCTATATCCCTTGTCATAATCCTCCGGTAACAAATATCTTTCATAGAACAAGATCTTCCATATATAATTTGGTTCTTATATGGATGATACACCCCAATTTTTAGTTTGTATTTATATTGTATATATTTTTCCTTCAAATTTCCAAACAAAGATGCATATTATGAATCTTCAACTATATAGAGATCAATGTTATATGGAATCCCATAAATTTTAAACCAAATGGCTCAATATTAATTCTTACTGTATCTGTCTAAAATGCTGCTATCTGTAGCATAAATAAATAAGGAAGTCAATTCTTCAAAAAGAAATAAAATAAAATTAATTGATCCATGAATTAAATGTTATGACTGAAAATTCTTAATTTATCCATATAATAAAATAATCCTGGATATTTATTGTCTCGGAGAGTATATTTTCAATTAAAAAACAAATTATTAATTGATCATTTGTTTAGACAATTAGTGGCAATTGAGGGGAAAAAATCACTAGAAAATCATGACAGGAATAATTCACTTGTCATCCATGAGTTTTCTGGTTTTAATAATTAATAGGGGCTGTTTTTTCCCCCAGTAACTGGCATGTCAGAAGTGGTCCAGGTTAGCTAATTTATTGATAATCAATAGATTACGCCAAGTTGATAATTTTCAGGTCATACACGTTCACGCTAGTTAAAATATTTTGTAAAATGGAGGTACTATTTAAAGTCAAGAAAGATATCTGACATGTTATTTTTATGTCAGGTTTCCTTATATGAGAAGTATATATATATATATATATATATGTTACATGTAATCAAGTAATACGTATATTATCTGAAATTTTCAGGTAATATGTATTAAATCTCTGTTAGCAATAGACATATTACCTGAATATTTCAGGTAATATACATATTACCTGATTATACAGATTAACTGTAATATTTTCATGTTCTTTTTTCATATTGTCTCAAATTCAGTTTAATCAAGGTCCAGTTAATTAGGATAAAACTTTATATTGACATAATGGTGTGCAAACAAATGCACACACACACACACACACACACACACACACACACACACACACACATACACAAATGCTTATGTGTAAGTACCTGCAACTATGCCCCGACATTGGTTTATTGTTGGTCCCGATACATTTACAGTATTTAAAGGCTTCAATCTAAGAAGAGAAATACAAAAAACATTACATTAATAATAATGTAAATCCTCAGCTAATTAATTTAAAGTCGAGTCTTGGCATTAATCATGAAACACAATTAAGAATTATAAATTAAATAAAAAGAATAGTGAATAATTTCCATTTTAGGATTCTAACAAAAGCCTAGATCTGATATAGAGACAACCAGTCAGCAGAGTTAGGATGATGATGATGATTTATGCTTTACGGTCACTTTTGTGCACATGATAGGCTAAATGGTCATCAGCAGAGTTCGGACAACTATAGGATTACATTCATGATTGTAAAATAATCAGAATTCTGATCATAATTACATAATTACAATATATATATATATATATATATATATATATATATTATATAATCCAAATATGATTATCACATGAAACATAAATAAAATTATTAAATATTATGTCGCATAACAGATATACATTATTCTAGTAATGGTAATTATTGTCCTTGTAAAATTATAAAAGTCATTGCCCATAAACTGTGAACATAAAAAAACAGGAAAATACCATCTTTGTAAAATAAACATTACATTTAAATTTTTTTTATAAATTCACAGCCAAGATCTCCCTATCCCAGCTCTAAATATGTCACAAGAATGTCAATGGATTTTGAATTGGTTGAATATTTGGGAAATAGTATTTGATTGATGTAGCTTGCAAAGTGTGACTATACCCACTTAAGATTTGTAACAAACATGATAATTAGCACATATACAAGTGGAAACTCACCCTGGTTAGAGATAGGAACACAAAATTGGATAAGATTTATTTCTCAAATCTGACGTAATATTGATATTCATTTGCCAAAAAGAAACTTGTCTGCTGACTCACCTCGCTTTTAGAAGTCTTCCTTGTATTTTATGTTCTGTTTCAGGTTGCTGTTTTGCGATGGCTTTGGCTACTTCATACGTGGCAAGAACAGTGAGCTCCTTCAGTCTCTGATCTGGCAGAACTATTGACTTCTGAATTAAACGTATTAATACAAGACTTATATATAAAACACTTAGACTCAAATCAAACTATCGCAAGCTAAGAAAAAACTAGAGAAAAATGAAATGTATCATAGAAACTTAAGGTAGAAACAATCATTCTTGATTAATTTATCACCATCATTTATACAAAACAATAAAAGTAATAAGGTCATCTTAAAATTCTAAGTATATATATATATATATATATATATATATATATATAATATATAAAAGATCATTTAAGTACTGTCCTCTGGTGAAAATGAAAGGAAGAAATACTAATGGACATTTCATATGAACAATTTGTTCTGGAAGTGTAAATGGCCACTCATTACACACACAAAAGTTCAATATGTGTATTTTTATTATAGATATCAAGCTCATTTTTTTAAATACATCTTCATTACTGAATTAAAGGAATAAATTATGAGTGGTCTCTCAAGTAAAGTTATGACAAAACTTTATTATTTAACTATTCACTCTGCATCTTTGCTGTCTTTAGTGTAACTGGTAGATTTAAATTATACAGAAAATATTGTATGACTGTAGTAGAATTATTTGATAGTTATAACATTTCCAGTAGATTGAAGGTCATCATCATACATCCATGATTACATTTGGTTTCTCAGATTACCAAATTCAGCAAACCTTTCACAAGTTCAAATACAGGGCAGGTTTGGCTTAAGTGTGTGTATGTGTGTGTGTGTGTGCATGCATGCGTGTGTCTGCATATGTATGTGCATGCACATACCTGTCTTATATCACAAGGAAATGATACAAATTCTAAATATTTGATTTTATGGTATTCAATAAATATTGTATCTAGTATTGTAGGTTATGTTGGCTCCATGGTAATTAAAGTACTGGGCTATATGATGAAAGGTTCTTGGTTTGAATCCATCATCTAGATAATTGCCATTTGTAAACTCATATTATTAGTCTCAGCTGTGATAGATCATCATGTATCATGCAACTATGATTTGTAGCAGCAGACTTCAGAAAATTAACAAACAATTCGTTATACCAAAAAAAGCTGAAGACAAAAATAGACTGCATCAAGATTGGCCAATGGATGCCGACAATGGATGAGGCAAACGTCATCTACAAACCACATTCTATATTCATGGCAAATCAACCGAGAGCTCAGTTTTTAACAGAACAGGACATGTTATGGCTGAATGACAGTTGAAATAGTAACAAGCATTTTCCATTACTCTACTCGTAGTGAGAGTATTCATCATTTGTTGCAGCACCTGTCATTTGACAGAATTAGTCCACAGCTTCTCATAAACATGTTTTGATATACTCGTACTCATTGATTAAAATTGTCTTGAACACATCACTTGGACAAAAACTAGACAATAACAAATGAACCCAATGTTTAGCACGTTGTTGGTATAACAAGACCCAATTAAAACACTTCATATGAAAGACATACATGTATATAATAATCAAAATAATTAATAATATTATCATATGTTACATAACAAAATTATCACAACAAAATCTTTTGATTAAATTACTGCCTCAAAACTACACCATAATATTTTTAAAGCTGAGAGTCTATATAATTAATTTTTTATGCTAAATTATTACATATAGTATATTTTAGATGCTAATTTAAAAGATATGTTTAGCTATATATATAAATGGTTGATAATTTGACTATCATGTATACATTCAAAATATTTTCCTTTATTTATTGATTGACTTTATAATTTGTTTTGTTTTGTTCAGTTCAGTATCATATCTATATAATATTAATTTGATATTATTTCATTGGCTAACATTAGCATTGATCCAATGATTTAATCAGCTTATAGAGAAGCCATTTCTAGAGCATGAAACTGTTTACATACATTATGGTTTACTACTTCTGTATGATCCTACAGAACTGATTGGACTGTGTATGTATGTATGTATGTATGTGTGTATCCATGCATGCATATGTGTGTGTGTGTGTGTGTGTACATGTGAAAACATAATGCATTTGTTAAATGTAATATTGTTTAATAAAGTGATCTGTCAACACCATTTAATGTGATCAACCATTCATGACAGACAACAGCCCTCCCACCACTCACTATAAGCAAATAAATTATTCCTTGAATTGGCAGTTAATTGAAACATTAATCTGAAAGACTACATTCTGTCAATTAATTTCATCCAATCTGAATAATGAACACAATTAAACCCAAATAATGATGTGAGCATTTTATGAATGGGAACTCAAAGCAGTAACACATTCATAAAAATTAAATAACGAAACTTACAAATACAACAATATAATAATAATGGATTCATCCTAAGATTGAAAGTCACTGACTAACCTCCATATTTGAAGCAGATGCAGTGTGCTTAAATGGACTTTGAACATGCTGATTGGGCTGTCTCTCTGTCACTTGTTTATACAAAGCACGTGACTTACGAGGCACCAACTTGTTCCATTCAGAGCTCGAGCATGACAGAGTACGACCCGATCCAATACGCTGAAATCTGGATTTAAAAACAAAATCATCAGCATGGAATAAACTTGAATTTGAACTGCAAATTCACATATGTCAGAGTTAATTTTAAACACAATGAATACACATCTTGCATATCTAAAGATCCTATAACAGGCAATAAATGTTAGTATTTAGTTACCCCGCAGAAGAACGTCCTGTAGGTGTAGGCGTTGGTGTGTTTCGTGGGACTGTCAGACTATGGGAATAGGACGTAGTCTGACTTTTTGCAGTATCTGAAAGAAAGAAAAACATCACAAAATTTTAAATGCTGGTGATGAAGAGACTGTTAATCTTCTAAGTGAAAATTAGTGAAAAAATATATAAAAACAGAAACAAATTAACAATTGATCTGTTTTAAATGATATACATTAACATACACTACTCCTCAACCTTATGCTATCTTGATAAAATGTCCATCAGTGCCTCCCATGTTAGAACAAAACAACATTATTCAGTAATTGTGAGATTACAAATAGTGATATCATTTGTTCTCTCAAACTAATTCTTATTACAGACACCTCGATCACTGTCAATCACTGACATATCCTGTCTTCTGATTGGCCAGATAGTTCATTTAAATTAATCAACTGGCAAATGAGTAATAAGTTACACTGTGACAATGATAACTTATAGCAGAATAGGCTTTGAAATTAATAATGACAAACTCATACCAGAATTATTAGTAAATGGGCATATAGAGTTATAATTTTGATGAAATTGTAACAGTATTCAAATTACTTACTAAAATAATTCATAATGGTAACAAATAAATTTTAGCAAGGTAGAACAGACAACACAGAACAAATATTTGGTACATTCCATATAACTTTACTGTATTTATTAGGTACATGTACGTACTGACTCATAGTGTATATTATGCATGTAAAGCATATTATATTAGAACCGTTGTAAATGAGTAGACCAATCAATACTTCTAGCACTTGGGGCAATGGACAAAAACGATCTCAATAAATAAAACCAATCCTGAGTATCTGATGCAAGATGAAGCCATATTTTTTGTGACTTCATGTGTAACAACATTGATTGCGTTAAATTTAGAATTCCTGTAGTCCAAAACAAAGTATATAGTTCTTGATATTTTATCTCATCCAAGAAACATTGTTTTAATTGTGGCATGATTATCCTACAAACATAAATGTCTAGCACCCGACATTAACCAGAAATAAGATATTATTACTCACTAACAGTATGATGACAAACTGACAATGTGACAGAAGAAATTAGTTCATCCCTACTCTACACTATGATCTATGAAGCTGATACATTATATTATTGGGATGTACCGCCTCATTCAACAAGTTAAATTGCTGAATAATGACTCTAGCAATTCTAGGTATTAAAATATATGAGACTAGCATGACATGAATATGCCAGGTTTTAATGTTGGCACAATATTCAGAAATCACTGTGTGTGTGCATGTGTCAGTGTGTGCATATGTGTATTTGTGTATGTGTGTGTGTGCACATACACAAGCCAAAATATTTTTCCACACCTGATAGAGAAATCTACTTTATATTTTGCTAACATCTCATGCATCCATTATTGAGTTCACCAAAAATAGAAACTATTATTAATTCATTTCCATTGACATCATACCTTTCTTGGATATATTTGTTGTCTGATTACGTTTACTGTCCGTCAAGTTGTCAATGATAAGAAATGGTGCCGGCTGCAAACAAGAAATACCACATATAACATTCATGTAATTATAGAACAAATCTATGTAATTGGTTAAACTGGAATTATTCTAATATGTTAATAACTAATGCATTGATCAGTGTGAATATTAAAGTCTGGGGAGTAGAGGATGACAAACACAACACTGTATCAGAAAATTAATGCTCAAGATTTTTTCATTGATCGTTTTGATGTGAAATGCATTTTAGAGAAATAACATATTTAATGAATCAGTGAGATGCTTAACATCAGCTAGAAATCTTTATTTGGAATTAAAATTAATGAGTACATGTACAGCGGACTATCTACACTCTAAATGTATTCCAGGTATATAACATAAATGTGTCTTAAATTACAAGTTTGTGTGCCTGCACAAACACAGTTAATACTGCTGGCACTGGTCTGCCACGTCGGAGTCAGATCAAAACATAATTATTAATGTGAGCCATAAGGTCAAGTTCTAGGATCTACATAAGGATACTGAATGGCCTAAATTGTGCCGATGTGTCGTTAAACAACATCCATCCATCTAGGATCTACATTACCGATTATTCAATTGTGTTTAATATATCAGGCTATGTTCTTTTTATTCTATATAGACGTACACAGACTCTGGATACAACCCAGCAGTACATCAATTTGTAATGTTGCGAAGAATAGTGAGTGAAAAACAGACGAATAAAAAATTCCTCTCCGTGGGTGGTATACGCAAGTTCATGAAACAGCGAGTTTAATATTTTTTAGGTCACACAGATGTAGGATACTGCAGCAAACTGTAGTTGACGAACAGACCCGGTTATCTTATAATATTAATGACATCCATTATGATGCCACACGTTATTGATTAGCTGTCTTTGGATCATAAATGATGAAACATGCAGTGAGTGGCACAAAGAGATAAATGACAGTGTGAATGATGTCAAATCAATACCAGTCAAAATGGACGTAATATTAGAACAACAAAGGATATGATTCATACAAGTCATGACGACGACTATAGAAGATTGTATTGAAATCTTTTACAGATTATATTACGAATATTTTATCTGAATAACAACAACACCACACATATATTACAGTTAATATTACAAATAATATATCTGAATAACAACAACACCACACATCTATTACAGTTAATATTACAAATAATATATCTGAAAAACAACAAATACCATATTAACATCATATTTTATGTACCGTAAGCATGAAGCTACAAATGTTACCTCTATGGCGGTATGAACAAAAAATAGTTCAGATATACCTATTAATTCAGTAAAATGATAATTATTGGTACCTGAGTGTTGCTCTTCTAATTTCTAACGTGTATGTGTAAAGAACATCAGAACAATAATAATATTAATAACACCAGCACACAGAATGCCATCGTGTATCCAATGATATAAAGCTGTTCCTACTTAGCACGTCATAACCTCAACTGAGAGATATTTTTACACCTTCTCAATCACTCTGTATCATAAAACTATGTACTGATATTTGGCATCAGAATGACTTGTTTAGTACTGATTAATGATTTAATAGTTTGATATTCATTTTAAACTGAAGTAAACTGGATCAAAGGCCAACCGAGAAAACAAAATTACACATACTACTCTATATATCCCCGATGAAACTTTTTTCTCAATACAACTCTGAACTCCAATATATATGACAAATAATTTATGTTAATGAAATTTTTGGAAATAAATTCGGAATTATTATTTAAATGAAGGCAGTGTATTATTATTATTATATTGAGAAGGATTGATTAATGTGTGTATTGTGTGTGAACCATAATGCTAAATTCTTGCTGTTGTTCAGAGTAATTAATTTAAAGTACATCAGTTGACGTGACAAATGCACGCAGCGGAAAATTAGTGCTAAGCTGCTAACTCAAAAAAACAATAAGATGAGGATTATCAGCTTATTAATTGACCCAAATAATGACCACTCTCACTGAATGGTGGTCAGCAAATATAAGTGGCAAGAGATTCTATCTTTATGTTCAAACACGACTTCGGTTTATATGTAAATCATCTTAGTTTTAACAAAGAAAATATTCTTAATCTGTGGTCCGGGTGTTACAGAAAATAATACTAATGTAAAACTTCCTGCAGCTAACCTGCATAACTCTGTCTACTTAACTGAAAAGATTATTTCCTTAACAGACACACACACACACACACACAGAGAGAGAGAGGGGGGTGTACATTTGGTGTGCTGCAAAATTCCAAAGACTTAAAACAAACTTATCTATATAAATTATAAGACTACTATTACAAGCCTATTTCATTCATTGAGATAGGTCTATAAATTAGACTTATGACTTAGAGTGTAACACAAATATGAATCATAGTGTAGTGATAATGACTGATAAGCCAACACCATCTACTACCAAAAATTACATATTGATAGGAGGCCAGATCAATTTCCGAAAACATTGTTTCAAAATAACTATTTTCCAACATTTTGACATTTATGACTTATGGCTGAGGAACAACACCCTAGGAAATTATCACACAAACATAGACAACTTGATACGATCCATAATACACAAGTTTACAGCATCGTGTTGTAACTATGCACTGCACTAAACAGGTGTCCCACCACAGAATATAATTAAAGTGTTAATAATATACATATCTAAACATATTTTTGGGATCACAACTTGAATGTTGATGTGTGTGAAATATTGCCAGCTCTTGATAACACATTTAAGCTATACAATGTAAAATTTGAAAAAAATCTCCTCTAAACACTTCCTTAACATGTAATAATATATGGCTATAAGTAATTGTTGTACATACACACACACACACATATATATATATATAAAACATATAGAATAAAATTTACGTGGGTAACAAGTTAACCAAGAACATATCCCTGCTTTGTGTGAATCACCTCTATGACCTCATGGGTTAGAGTATGTAGTTCCTTACCCATAGACTTGCTGCGCAGGAGGTCAGAATCCCAACCATGTCACTAAGCTAGGAGGAGCTTTTCAGCCAGGCAGCTGGCAAAGTTCTCTCCACTGAATATGTCATCTATTGTAAATTCTACATTTGTTTAGAAAATTATTAGTCTTCGTCATGAGGCAGTAAATTACAGATGATGTGATTCCCTCATTTCAGGTAATCAGCCATGTTAAAATAACCTGTATTTCAGTTATTATGATGATTATTATAAATGAGTATTTCCGTTAATTACAAAATATGTAACCATCTACTCTTTGATTATGAAATGGTAATTAAGGATGGCTATAACCATCAGGTTTGGCAAAAGATTGGTCAATAAGAGGATTTTTTTATTTTATGGTGTGGTGACATATCGACATGTAAACCATAGTATCCCCTGAGTACATACATAATGGGGGAGACATTATTAATAATTTATTTATTCAACTATTTTAAGAAAAATAACTATTTAAGATTTAATTGGTTTATTATATCACCTTTGTCACGTGACACTGTATGATAGTGAGTTATTAGTATCAGAACATTGTGATATTAGAACATGTTTACATATCAAGAATAACTAGTAATACCGATTTGCTCAAATTGATAATCCCCATAGTGTTACATTAATATTCAATGTAGTCAATGTGAAGTCTTATAATTGGGCAATTAAGATACTTGGCTATACTATGGTGTGATAACAATTAGATCACTCACAATACAAACAATGCTGCACACTGCTATATAGCAGTATGTGTTCAGAGTGATACATACATGAAGGTGTTACTACAAATTACATGATGTTGCTAGCAATATTCAAGCATGACTAGACACAACTATAACTCTCCTATTGGTTTATTGGGTATTTGGTAGTGTTATATTGTCTTTAAGGTGTTGCATATTATCAGATTGGGAGATTCACCAGTGCAATGGATTCCCATTGTTGGCTGCAGTTGCCTGGCTATAAAAACATGGGTGATAGAATTCATATATGGTCGAAACTTTTCCAGGGATTAATTTCTCGGCTCACTACATCGTGGGTGGCTGACCACGTTAAATGGCGCTGCCGTCTCCACTAAATTATTTAAAATAAAGGGGGACGTTAAAAACCCCATGAGGACGTAAAACACTCTGGCAGTGACCACCCTCAGGGTATTTCGGCTCCATCTTTCCGTACTGCTCCCCTGTGAGTGGTGGGGGAGGAGGTTTCTCAATCACTCCAACATAGAGGCTGTGCTGATTAAGCGACAGCCTGGGGATTCTCCCCGAACAACAAAACCAAACCATTCATATATCATATGCCTAAAATGCTGCCCATGAATTACTACTTGAAACAAGTCCTGATCTTTTACCCTAGCTTCTGACTCTTTCTCATTACCTAGATCATGGCTCAATGAATCTGCTACAACCAAGACAAAGCCTACAATGTGGTGGTCATGTGTTCATAGATCAGGCACTGTCAGTTCTGATATTTGTACTATACAGACAGAATTTCATGTCATGCCCAACCAGCTCAACTGCTATTGAACGAGTATTCTCAAAATTTGGAGTCATTCAAACAAAACTCTGGAATAAGCTGGGATTGCAGAAAACTGCTAAACTGGTTATGTGCTACTAATTTATCCATGAGAAAGAAGAGATAGACTGGTGAACATAAACATTTATCCATGGGATAGGACTATCTATTATCAGACTCATTTTTATTGTTATTATATTGTGCAATGTCAGCAAGCTCAATGTAATAAAAATATTGACAAAATTGTCTTTGTTTCAATAGTATAGCTTAATTATTTAAGACATGAATAACATTCAACAAATGTTTCAATACACAAAATAGAGTGTGTTTTATGTACTTTTGAATCTATTATATAACAACACTCTTTGAAAACTTGTATTGACCAGTATTGACCACCTTTTTGAGTATTGACCAGGGCGGTTTTAACCAGTTAAAACCACTGGTTAAAAACCGGGGTGTTTTTATCGGCCAGCCCTGCTAACCATCATCACATTAAATTAATGAGGTTATTATAAAACACGGTAGTACAGTCATAGGGTTCTTATGAAACCATGTACCTTAATGGAAGCAGAATTTGCCAGTGATGTCATATCATCCTGATAATGTATACCATTCATAAGGGATACAAAGGTCATGTACCTGCCCGTGATTTCTTTGTATTTTAATTGATACCTAATAGACGTTTAGTAATAAAAATGTCTTTTATATTTTAGTTGAATAATACAATTCAACATGCATTTATTTCATCAGAAAATATTAAACCCACTCTATCAACTATTGATTAATTAGTATTCACACGAATTCCACCGTGACAACTATGTAATAATCAACTGATGTGATAAATATAATTATAAGTATAAAACTAGACCTAGTCTACCTCATAAGATTTCTTAGGTGGCGCTCTGGTTTTCACAATATTAGATCTGATAGTTCGTTTGGATTTTGTACCAGACTTCCGGGTGCTGAGAGATTTTCGTCCGTTACTCGTTCGATGTGAGACACTAAAACCTGGTCGAAAATCTAGAGCTAATGCAATACTTCCATCACTCCTTGACTGTATATCAAGACTGTTTACGTCATAGGCGTTGTCGTCTTCAACACCTCTGTCTTCCTCTGCCATTCTGGGTGGAATGTTGTTTTCCTCGTTACTTGCGTTTTCATCCATTTTTACTGCGACATATATTTATGCAAATGAACGATCCGATATTCCGCTTCTAAATACGATCCATGTTACGTAATAAAGAACCGTGAAGAGGTCTCATCAACATGTGCTCGTAAATAGTCGTAAACAAGAAGCCGACATGTTGTTTACACCGCGTCACAACCAATCAACGGGCGGACTGCTGCGCGGAGGCGATACAAAACGTAGTTCGCTATTATTTACCAATTACTTTTAATGATGAAAGCATAAACTATATTGGCATGGCTTCTGCGTACTAATGTCTTAACATTATAATGGGAGATCATCGAATATTTAATCAAGTTTATTTCAAAGTCGATTTTAATATTACTGCGCGTTAACCAAGAACTATATTATTCATGATGATTCGCCATTGAACTAGTTTCGTACCCAGGCTTTGTTTTGATTATTTGCAGACCCCAAGTAATGTGCTCGACTCGAAAAAGATCTGTGCTGTGTGTATTGGCAATAATCAAATAGAGACATCCGATATGACATAACAGTCCTAGGCATAATCTTCAAGATCATAAAACCGTTTCTGAAGCATCTTTGCGATACTGCTCAGACTCCCCCCCCGCTCTCTCTCTCTCTCTCTCTCTATATATATATATATATATAGTCAATATCACCTGGTAAACTTGAGAACCACTGCACATGAATA